>VZTT01037995.1:17058-43730 GCA_013400855.1 Buphagus erythrorhynchus | reverse complement strand
CCTGGCCTTGAACACTTCTAGGTATGGGGCATCCACAGTTTCTCTGAGCAATCAGCTCCAGTGCCTCATCACGCACCCAGTAAAGAATTTCTTCTTAATATCTAATTTAAACCTACTCTCACTCAGTTGAAAGCCAGTTCCTCTTGTTCTGCCACCACACACCTTTGTAAAAAAGTCCCTCTCCAGCCTTCTTTCAGGCCCCTGTTAGTTATTGAAAGGCTGCTTTAAAGTCTTCACATAACCTTCTCTTCTCCAGGCTGAACAACCCCAACTCCCTCAGGCTGTCTGCATAGGAGAGGTGCTCCAGACCCCTGATAGTCTTTGTGACCCTCCTCTTCACTCATTGCTACAGGTCCATGTCTTTCTTGTGTTGGGGACCCCAGTGCTGGATGCAGCACGGCAGGTGGAGTCTCATGAGAGAGACATCCTCCAACCTGCTGGTCACACACTGCTTTTTATGCAGCCCAGGATATGTTTGGCTTTCTGGGCTGCAAGCTCACAGTGCCAAGACATTGAACTTCCCATCAACCATGACTCCCAGCTCTCTGGGGCTCTTCAGGGCTGCTCTTGGTCTGGATTCCCCAGCCTGTGTTTGTGCTTGGGATTGCCCCAGCCCAGGTGCAGGACCTTGCACTTGGCCTTGTGGAGCTGAAGGTCCCACAGACCCACCTCCCAAGCCTGTGAAGGTCCCTCTGGATGGAATTCCTTACCTCCAGTGTGTCAGCTGCACCACACAGCTTGGTGGTGGTCAACAAACCTGCACTTGTACTATCTGTGTTTAGCCAGTAGAGTCAGTAAGTCTGAACATAAAATTTTCAGAAACCTTGCCTCCAGTTTGGACTGATAAAACCAAACAGTTAAGTGCATTTGATAGGCAGGCTGATTATTTTACACAGGAGAGAGTGTAATACATAGGCTTCTCCTAAGGCTCATTTAATTTGACAAGGATCACTTATCTGCAGATATTTTTTCTTGCTCTAAATAAAACCACTACTCAAAACCTTTGCTTTATGCAGTTTCCCAAACTTAGGATTCACTTTTACAACAGACAGCCCACTGGGTAGCTCTTATGGCTCTCCATCACTCTGAGGGTCATACTGGGGATGTTAATCCAACACCTCACAAAACTGCTTTTCGCTTCTGCCATTTCCACCATTTGGTTAGCCTGTGGCCTCCCAGACTTGGCAAACAGAGGAATACCTATGCACAAACCAAGCCTGCATCCCTCCTGCAGAAAAAGAATCAGGGCAGATGTTTCCATCACAGCATTCACCCCTATCACAGACCTGGTGGATGATCCTTCAGGAGCAGGGAGGGGATGCACACATTGCATCCCCTTGTTCAGTGATATCAGCAGAGCCTGAGAGCATACTGCCAGCTTTGCACAGCTACTGGGCTCAGAAGTATGCAGCTGCCAATGTTTGCTGTTTTCAGGATGCTAATCTTGACTTGAGATCTGGCTGCATTCCAGCAATGCACAACATCCTTAATTTCTATGTAACAATGGGATGAGCCATTTGGCTTTACTGTGTAAAATGTGCCACTTCACACTGTTATGTCTGGGTGAGTTGTCCCACAGCACTGTTTCCCTCAAAAATGGCAGCAAAACGAAGCAAACCACATAAGGTCAATATGCCAAAAATACATGCACCAGCCTGGCAGTCACAGTGTGCTTCCCATTTGTTTGTGCTGCAGAAGCTGTATTGCAGCAGGCTGCACGAGAGAGATTTGGGCATCAGCATCTATGTGCATGGAAACATCTACCTGTGTACATGCCCATGTGCTCAAGGACAGATGATTTTGGTGGGCACAGTTGCTCATAGTCTTACAACTCCTTCCTCTGTCATACAATTAACACACCATCTTAAAATCCTGTGGTCTAGCCTTCTTTATGCCCTTTCTTCTCAGGGAACCTTAGTAAGAAATAAAACTTCTTGGTCTCTGCTTAACCTCTACCTAAGATCTGTAAACATGTAAACAATCGTTAACATTTATACAGAAAATCCTGGAAAGGAGAATCCCCTAAGTGCCATTTAAAATAATTACATCAATTTAAACAATTGTAGTAAGAAATCAGTTCACAGATGTCCCTTACAATGGTGAAACAAACATTTAACATTGGTTTATCTCCTATCAATCAGCTGAGAATTGATTCTGAATGGACAAGAAAGTCCATATTTACAGTGAATGAGAAACCAAATACACGAAGATAATTAAATATGTAGCTTGTGAGACACTCTAGCTTACATGATAAAGGACAAAACAGGAAAGATATGAGGGTATAATGAAGAAGAACATACAATACTTGACAGTACAGAGACACATGCAAATTACATGATTTTGTAAATGAAGATATGTAAATTAGGAAATTATTTCCTTAATTTGCAGCTATGGGAGCAGATGCATAGGTAAAAAATATTGTGGATAACCGGTTGGAACACTATCAAAAGTATCCCCAAACTGTAGGAGGTTGAAAAATGTATTTCCTTGAAATCTTGTTCAAAGCATCAGTTTTCAATTTTGTTCCAATTAATAAAAGTTGAGAAGAAACCAAGATTGAAGTGGCTAGAATTCTATTTTTCTAAGTATAGAGCAGCGAGATTTAATTTTCTACCTCTAGGCACAAGTTAACACTTCAGTTAAGCTGTAGTAATGGTGGTAATCCTTTTACACAGACTTTTCAAATTTTTGCAGGTGATGCTTTTATATGGACTAACTTAATGGTGACACTGTAATTGAGACACAACAAATATTTTAGTAATATATTTAATACAGACAGTAATAAGGGAGAGAATAAATTTTTACTGTTCTAGAACAGCTGATGGAACGAGAGGCCCAGGTCTAAGCAGACTTTGCTTTTATTTAAGGATAAGCACTTCTCTTTTTCAGTGACTGCCCTTAACTTGTAAACATCAAGTTCCAAAATACCCTATGTGTCAGTCAAACTATTGTTTCCATAAGTTGCATAAATAAATGTAGCAATTTGTTGTTAAAATTATACATACCTATATAGCTTAGCATAAGGGTAACATTTAGAATGATAGCAGCAACTCAACCCATATTAAAGACAGAAGAGAAACTGGGCATGGGGCTGTGGAACTGCAATGGAGGGGTTGATTTGCATGTGCAGTTACATGTCCCTTTTTGCAGAGATGATACTGTCCAGCCTCCCAGCAATGCTTCACTGCACTGGGGAAAACACAGTACCAGGATTTTCCTGACAAACTGCAGAAATCTCGTAAATCCACAAATATGATTGGGATCTTTTTTTCCTTAGCATGTGTTTTCTTCTACAGATAAGACATCAACAACACTCTGGATGGAGTATTGCCTTTTAATATTAGGCTAAACATTCAAAACTTGATTTATAAAAGATCTTGGCAGCAGAGAGCTTTTACCTTGCTAAATTCAGTCCGTGAAGGTCCTTGTTGCCAGAGACCCATAGTAGTGATTTGCTTGTCAAATTGACTTTATTTCTGCAGGTCCAAATATGAACTGTGCATTGATGGGTAGACTTTCTCTCTTTACGGATGTTATTTTGAAGTAGGAAGTCACAAAAACTATTTATTATGATTAATTTCTTATTTAAAATGTATCAAAAGCAAAGTCTTGGCTATCTCATGTTTTAGACTGAAAAGTCTTTTCCAAAAGTAGGATCAGATCCTTTACTGTATTTAATCACAGTGACAGCCAGGCTGTCCTGGCTTGGGTCATAGATACCATGTTGGGTTTTTTGACTTGTCTAGTGTCAGAATTGAAAAATTAAAATGCTTCCTGGGGTGTTCAAAATGATGAAGCAGCAAGTGTCTCCTCAGCATCAGCAAGATCCATTAAAGGTTTGCGCTGTGAACTTAATGTGAGAACAGTTCCTCCCACTCCAGGAAAATGTGCATAAAATCAAAGAATTTTTTAGGTTAAAAAGGACCTTTGAGACCATAAACCATAAACCCAGCACTTCCAAGTCCACCAACAAACCATATCCCTAAGTGACACGTCTGCACATCATTTAAATACCTTTAGGGACAGGGCCTCAAACACTTACTTCCTTGGGTAGCCTATCCCAGTGCTTAACCACCCTTTCCATGGAGGAATTTTTCCTAATAGCCAATCCAAACCTCCCCTGGCATAACTTGAAGCCATTTCTTCTCCTCCTATCACTTGTTGCTTGTGGGAAGAAGTGGATCACTGTCACCGTAAGGACGGGCGTGACACACAAAAGGCACACTACACTTCAGAAGGCTAATACCTGTTTATTACAACTGCATGCTGTCTTTTATACCCTCTACACAGTTTACTCTTTCTTCATTGGTTACAATTAATCAACATAACAATCATTGGTGTAAAACCATCTACGCCTCTATTTTCCATAAATCTTTTCTAAAAATACTTTCCGCAGCTGCAGGTTACCTCTTGTTTATCTTCTTCTTCTTCTCTTCTTGGTCTCCAGGCCAACGGCCTTGGTCAGAGAATACTTCTCAAAACAAACCTCATCCATTAACCCTCTCTAACCCACAGACCAGCTGTGGGTCCTACTATAGATCACCACCTCAGGAGAACCTCTTGTCAGGCAGCTGTGTGAAGATCTGGGACCCTGCAGGAGCAGCTGCTTGTGATCCTCTTTTCCCATAAATGCATAAAGCCTGATTGCAGGCCCAGCAGTGGGAACAGCCTGTGGAGAGGCTGAGGCACAGGAGCTGAGCTCAGCCCTCCTGGGCAATGTGGCCATCTAGCAAAAAGTGCTGCTTTAGCACGTTCTGACCTAGCAGCTTATACTGCTTATCAGCACAATGCGGGCTTGCCTGTTCCTGCCGCAGGAGTAGCCAAGGACCCTAATTTCCTGGATATCAAGGCCAGTTTCAGACAAAGACAATTTGAACCCAACCATTCATCCTGGGGCAGTAATGTATTCTCCATAGGGGTTGTATTCATGTTGACTATTCCAGAAGCATACAAAAAGCCAGAGTCTCCTCAGTAAATAGCACAGTGGGCAGAAACCACATCAGCCGGTTGTTACTGCTGTGTGGTCCAAATGCCAGTAAATTCCTGGATTTTTTTATAGGTGTCAGTCACCTATAAAAGAGAACCACTCCAAGAGTTTTTAAATGTGCTCAACTTTCTGTAACACCACTTGCAAAAACAGAAACTCAAACTGGGTCTCCTAAGGAGATCAGCAGGTCTAGCCCTCTGCACAAAGATTACTCAAAGGCTTTGCCATCATATTTTGTCTACCTTGGCATCCCCCTGGCCCTTGGTGCATTTGGATCTCCTGGGATTTCTGAGAATTACATTTTTTTTTATTTAAAAAACATTTCATGAGGGTGGGGTGGACATTGGCTTCATAAGAACTGCTGGTTGGATAATTCTGTGTGCATATGTCACATCTGCACCAGCATTTATCACTCTCTGAGTAGAGGAGGTGAGAAATTGGACAAGAGAAATGAAGTTGTTGGAGTTGTGAGGCCACCTGGACTATCCAAGGACGTGATGGGTAGGGACTTTAAAGTGTGGATGGTATTTTGCTTGTTAAATAGCTTTTAAGACTGTAGCAAAGCACCCATTAATAGAACACGTTTCAAGACTTCTCTGTCCTCCAAAGCCTAGTATATTTAAAAGCCATGTCCCCACTTGCTTTGGGGCTCACAGTGGAAAAACCCTTGAGAATTGCCAGCCTAAACCTGGGGCCAAGAGTGCCCCTCTCTACCATTTTGTTTTTTCAGAGGTGTTTTTCCTGTCTGACTGAAAGTAAATTTTTTTCACCCTACTTATAGCCTAAAAATAGCAGGCTAAGACATTTAAAAGAAGATGCTCTGATTAGCACTCAGTGGCATGGTCTGATGATCAGCAGACTCAAGGGTTTTTTGCAGTGCAATCCAGACTTATCCTTGCTCCCTAAATATGTGTGAAGAATGATAAATTTCCAGCAGCTGCAGGTCTTGTCCACCATGGCCTTACCAGCACACAAGGAGGCAACCAGCCCAGGGCTGCAGCTTCTTCGTGGCCTCCCCATGAGTCACCCTGAGCAGCTCCTGCATGGCCTTCACTGGCTTTGAGTCAATGCAATAGCAGGGCAGTCACAAGCTTTTTGGGCTGCAGCTGTGCTCCAAACACTGCCCAGCAGCGATTTTTATCTAGTCTTCAAGTTTTTGCTGACAGCAAATGGGCCAAAATGCTCTCATCTGCAAGCACATCACTTCAAAAAAAACGTGGGGGCAAAGGAAGAGATGAAGAAACATATGAGGGTACACTCTTCCAGAATGCATGTACTCCTTGTCTACACTGCATTTCTCCTAGTCCAGGTGAGTTCAGGAATATATCTGTCAGGTTTCCCAGGTGTTTAAGCATGTCTGCTCAGAAAAGTTGTTTGATGACAGTGCAAAAACTGCCCCCATTATCCTATGTCTCCTGACTGGAAGCAGTTAGCCTTAGACTTTCAGCTTTTGTCACCAGTTGATTGCACTGGGAAAAACATAGGCATTCACTGACAGAGCATTGGCAACATCTCAAGGGAGGCATGGGCTGAGGTGTTGGTGGGATTTATTAGGACCAATAGCTGAGGTGGGGTCTCACAGGCATTGAAATCAGAACACCAAGCTGTTGCTGATCCATTCTTGGACTTTGCTCCCCCAAGGCAGAAGCATCTGATCTGCCAATGCACAGCTACTGAGCTGCCATAATTTCAGTCCACAGATAAGTTTAGCTGCTTTGTTTTTTTCTGATCATTCTCCAGAGCAGTGGTGCTCCCTTACTGGATTTTTCCTTCTTCCTCATACTTCATAATTGGTGGTTTCTAAGTTAAAAGTTTCCTTGACAAAATTATTTGGGAGAATCAACCAAGACTGTTGGTTGTCTGTCCTCCTATACCTAATCTTTTAACAGTTCTTGAGTTATCTAAGTGTAAATTAGCTTTAGTACTTCTGCATTCTATGACTATACCAGGCACATACCCTGATCATCTAGTTCAGGAGCACCTTATCTGAGTAAGAAGCTCAAGACTGAATTGATTTTTGGAAATGGTGGTTCTCAGAACAAACTTCTTCTCTTCCCTTTGCAATGAAGTGGTGTTTTGCTCCAAATGGCTGAGCAGCCCTCTCAGATTAGGTGCTGCAGTTCATATATTGAGTACTTCTCTTGTTCCCATTTAGTCTTATTTATAACAAATTTAAGAGGCTGCATCACTTTATTTCTAAATTCCCCCCAAAATCTGCAGTACTAATTAGAGGATAGTTATCCCAGCTGGTAACCTTTTATCTTTGCTGGATACTTCCATTTACCAGCAAGGCTAAAAAATAGATTACTGCCGTCACTACCATTACAGCAATCAAATGTTGCAGACTGCCAAACAAAATTCCTCCCTCCTGCCCCCAATAAAAATCTTTTCTTTCAATGGGAGTAAATCTTTCCAAAGCACCTTTTCTTTCTGATGTGAATAAGTGGTTTGAAACAGAAGCATACACGTCTATGTGACGTCTTTTTTAACATCAGATTTCTGGGCTCCAAGGAAACCAAGCATGCACACAATATACAGAGTGACAGAGGACAAGGTGGGGTGTTTTTATTGCACTGCAGTGACACTCTTTCATCTATTCCGGGCTCATGGATGCCATTTTGAGATGCCAACTGGTGGCAATATCTTCACATTGGTCTAATGGTAGCAAAATAATTATACTGCTTTGTGTGGTACCTCACTGGAGGCATCTCCTCCTGTTTGCCATACACCATCATAGGAGGAGGTTCAGAGAGGAAAAGCAGTGTGGACCTTAGGACTTTAGGAGGAATGGTGAGCACTGCAGCAGTCAGCACCCTCATCTTCAGCAAAGAAATTTATGCTGCTTAAATGCTCAGAAAAAAATTAAATTATAAATCCTGTTTCCAAAATGCTTCCTGAGCAGGCCTGCTGCCATGTCAGTGTCCCAGGACTACCTGGCAGAGGGGATCCCAGGGCACAGGGCTCATAGTGCAGATGGTTGGGGGTCCCCTCTTCCCCAGGACCCAGTGGAAGAGGACCCCCTCCCCAGAGTCACATCAGCTGCATTCAGTAAGTGCACTGTGAGTGCATTTTATTTGAGCAAGAACAATACAGTGGCTGTGTCTGGGCACAGTATTCATAGTATTCACATCTGAGAAAGATTTTCTGGTTTTGTGTTGCTCTATTTTCTGATTGAGGTGAAGGACAATTCTGAACTCCTTGAAGATGCTTTCGGAGCCAAAGTTGTTTTCCATGTGGTTCCACCCATATGAAAATGGAGGAGTTTTTTAACCAAGCAATGAGCACAGGCAGGTCAGCTGCTCAAAATTCCTCCTGCCAGGAGGCAGCTGCCCAGGCTCCAACAAAAGCCTCCTTGCAACTAACACTTGGAGTGATAGAGAAGAACAGAATGAGAATGTAAAACAGGGGTTTTAAAATGAGGAGCCACACTCGAGCTTGGCCCTACAGTACCCCTGCTAAAGGACAGAAATTCGTTAATGTGCAGTGCATATATCTACCCAGAGGTTACCTTTAACCATGAGCTCGAAGGAAAAAGCTGTAGTGGAAATGGAGAGAGGGAAAAAACAACACATCTAGAATGTGCAGCATAATTTGTAAGTATGCCAGGATAAAGAGAGACAAAAAAGGTCTGATTAGCTCTGTCCAAAAGAGTGAAGAGAGATAAAAAGGGCATTTACAAGTATCAAGCAAAAATAGACTGCATGAGGATTCTGAAATGCAAATATCAATTTATATATTTGTTTTGCTTTCATAAAAAAAAGAGAGAGTTTTAATGTCTTGGCTTAAATGATTTACGATGAGTAAATGAATATACAAGTCATGTACAATTGTTCATTCATTCATTCAAAATAACAAATAAAAATATTGATGAAGAGAAGAACAGTCTGATCTAGTCTGATTTCCCATATAACACAGTCTGTTTGTTGGTTTATGGCCTGAGGTGTCCAACTCCTAGATGTCTCCCACCGCACATTTGGAAAAAGCCCTATCCCTTTCTTGGGACCTAGTATCTGGAAACAGATTAGACAAAGCTTTTTCTACATTTTCCCAAGAAATCCAGTCCAGAGAGTGCTTTCTTTGTGAATCACATTGTTTTCTGAATCCAAATACCTGTTTGTAAAACCCGTGTAATTCAGTGCTGGTTCAAAAGGTCGGTTCAAAAGCAGGATGGTGTCCTCTAGTCTCAAAAAACTTTCAGAAGCTCCCCAGGACTCTTCCCCATGTTCAAAGAAGGATGCCAGGAGCTGGGTAAGAGAACATTGCCCTCTACCACACGCTCCTATTTCAGAAATAAACAAACTTGTGTAATCCCAAAGAACAACAAATCTCCACAAGGCCCCAGTCCTTTGACACCAATCAATACCAGAATGAACATGGCACTCAGACACTGCTGGTGTGTTTTGCTGTGCTTGGCACCTGCATTTCTAACTACTTTTCTCCTTGATTTTAGTTACTTTCACAGTAATAGAGTTTTGAGACTACAATTCTGAAAAGAGGTGCATGTCTCTTTCATAACATGGTGAGGTACAAAGGACAAACTAATTTATTTAACATAGACAGTAGTGCCTGTCTGAGGCTTACTTTTGTGAATTGCTTATTGTGGGCAAAATGCTAATTATTGGGTATTTCAAGGAAATAGACAGGCCCCAAGGAAGCCCTCACACTTGTCTGACACTAGAAGCCAACATTTGTCATCAGCAACAATCACAGATACAATTTTATAGTGGAGTTTCTTGCGTGTATTAAGTGGATTGTGCTTAATCCCTTGATGACATGCAAAATGACATTAGTCACTATTACTTATATAATGAATCACAAACATATCACTATAGATTCAGCCTCAATGAACTCAGACTCTGGCTTTAAAGAACATGTTCTTTCAAATAAAGGAACACTGACTTCTCTAATGGGTGTGATGGGGAAGATAGAAGAGTTTTGCCCTCTATTTTATTATCCTGCCCATAGAGGAGTTTTACCAAGACAATTAGCAGTCTCCAAGAGCTTCTGCCCTTAAAACCTACTGGGAAAAGTTCTGTTTAAAAGCAGATTGTGTCTGTAACCTGTTACATGTGGCTCGTCTACCTCACAATTGTTCTGCTGGTGGCAGATGGCACATAGGAACAAGAGGTGCAAAGTACTGCCTCGGAAATAATAGTCACTAAATCATAGAATGGGTTGCTCTGGAAGGGACCTTAAATATCCTCCAGCTTCAGGGCCTCTGCCTGGGCAGGGACACCTTCCACTAGACCAGGTTGCTCATAGCCCCAACCAACCTGCACTTGAACACTTCCAGGAACAGGGTATCCACCACTTCTCCAGGGAAACTCTTCCTGTGGCTCACCAAAACCACTACAAGCAAGCTCTGTTGGCATTGGCATGGGATTTAAGATGCTGGTTTGGAGGAGCCCAGGAAGGTTCTTTCATGTCTCTTAGTGGCCCATCTGTGTCAGCAACCCTTCATTTCACATGTACCAGTCTCTCTGGAGTCCTGCAGGAGTACAGCTATTACAAACTTCCTCACAGCTCCTCAAAAGTTTGAGGTTTAAGAGATCCAGCTTTTCGTCTTAAGGAGTTCCTGCCCCAGTGTCCCCCACTGACTTAATCCTTGTCTATAAGAAAATGAAAGAAAATAAACTTGAAAGAAACAGGCACATCCACTGTCTGACTACCAGCAGCACAACAGCCTCAGTCTCACAAACACAGATGAACACAGACAACTCCCACATTCTTGCCCAGTGCTCATGACCCTCCTGACTCACCAGAACAACTCAGAAATAATTTAGGGATTCAATAAATTCATTAAGTACTTCCATTTACAAGTTGGGATGATATAATCTGGTCCTGATTATATGCATAAATTAAATCCTTCTGACTCATACCTGTTTCTTTCAACCTGGGTTTTTACTTAGAGGATTTACATTACTTTCTAATTGTACATACTCAAATTTTTTTATTCAAAGCCAGTGTTTGTTAAAGTACCACAGTAATTTTAAAGATATGATTAATGGCTTGCCCTTTCACATTATTTGGTCAATGTCTCATTCATTTCTATTTCTAAGACAATTTTAAAGCAGGATGAAAAGTACTTTTATTGCCTTTAGTTAAAGCTATTGCTGCTGCTGCATTTGCATGGTTGTGCACCTTTAGTAGCTCTGTGCAAGGCACTTTCAAGAGAACATGATCTGTATTCTGAAAGGTTCAAATCTAAGGCCAGACAAAGAAATCAACTGACGTTTAAATTAGGGAGACAAAAATACAGTCAACATACCAAGCAATTTGTTTCTCTGCAGCTGGAGGCTGTTTCTGAAAAAGGGTCCATTTCAAAATTTTTTCATATCCAACAAAATTCTCAAACACAAGATAGAGTGTAGTGTAAAGTGGGACTTTACTGAATAAGAATGAACTTGAACTCATGAGTGTCCTATTCGCTGAGTTTGTGCCATTCAGATTGAAGTCAGTGGGAGAACTTATATGAAATGTGCAGGATGCAGTACCCAGGGACTTTAGATAAAGAATATTCAAGTCATGAAACTTGAGATTTGAGGTTCTCAGGAGACAGATGAACCCTCATTACCTTTAAAAAGAATGGACCAATGAACTGTCTTGTGATGATGCATAAAAGTAGAAAAGTTGCTATCTAAGGCAAGCAGAAACATGACTGCAGCAGGCTTATATGCCCTGAGCTAACAGTACAAACATTGTCTATAACACTTGAAAAACAAAAAGTAAGCAACCTAAATGCATTCTTCCAAGGTTCTTGGGATTTTTAAGTTGCTCTCAAGATTTGGAAGGTTTGAATCAAGAAGAGAGCTTATCTGTAATGGAATGTCCAGGAGGATGAAGTAGGCATAGGCATGAGAGATGCACCTGAGAAGACCAAGGTCTTCTGTCAGTCCTGGAGACAGCTATTGACGTGCCACAGCATGATGGGCCCTCTCATGCTGCTTTCTCAGTCACATTCCAGGTTATAAATGCCCAGCAAAGAAATTCCCCCAGGAAAAGGAGGCTACAGGCCACAGGGACTTTTCCTTTGTCTCGTTCAACTCTAGGAAGAGGGTGTGCTCCAAACCTGCCCTGAGTCAGGGATCCCTTCTTCTTTGTGCTGTACCCTTTGAGACAGATCAAGGGTCCATCACATCTCCCCCAGCCTTTCCAGCTCTTAGCTGAATGAGACCATTTCATGTTTTCTGAAATCCTGGCCATGCATCCTCTGCACTACCTACACTGGGTCTTGTGAGGAATATCCTTCTAGATGTGCAGTTCTCAGAGATCCCATTTATCCCATATCTCTCTATGGCCTTTCCAGTCCTGAGGAGAGGATTATTTCACATATCTTGCAGACTATGCTCCTGTTTAGATACTTGGGTAGGATATTCACCATCTAGCAGTTGTACATTGTCACCTGCTGTCCAGCTGTTATCTCCAGCAGACCCAAAGTTTTCCTCTTGGGCTGTTAACCTCTATTACCTGCTCACTTGAACCTTCACTGTTGAAATCCTGATGAAAAGTTACATGGAGCATCCTGTCTTATCTGACTTTATTTGCTCATTCTATTAAAATATAAGCTTATATAATATTTGAGGTTTCAAGAAATAATTTCACGTTTTCTTGTGTAATCTTTCTTTTTGCGTTCTTTTTCATCCTTCTGAATTTGAATTCAGAAGTATAAATTTGGTCTATAAAAAGCCATTCCCATCATAAATAACAAACATAGTCCCCATAAAGGAAACAGAAAGGAGGTACCGGATTTATTATTTACTTTTCAGTTTGAATTATTTTTCTCATGCCAAAGAAACAGCAAACTAGCATAAGGGTGGGCTTGCTGGTACAATGAACCCAGAAAGCAAAACCATGTTTTGCTACCAGAACTACATTATATGTTTTGTCTTCTCTCATCATTTTTCATGCTGAATTTCTCCACTTGCACTCAGGGTAGAACCAAGTTATTAAATGGAGCCTTACTTACATAAGAAGCACATGACAGAGCATTTTAGCAGCTCCTGTAAGGTCATTAAAAGGGGTGAGTCTCTATATGAGTAAAACAATCTGACTGGAAGACCAAATAGAAAGACAAAAATGAGATTTCAGATGCCTCCTCCTGTGTGTTCTGATAATGTGTTTATTTTTTGAAATGGGGGTTACCAGCAGTGTCAGCTGCACACAAAGTCTGAGGGCAGATCGGTTCCAGCCAAAGAGATTAGCATAGTTTTTCTGAGGCTGGTATGTTCAACCAAAAATAAAATGAAAAAAGCAACAAGAATTTGAAGTGTGTCATGAATACATCTTTTGTACTCTCTAGCCCTTAAGCAAATAATTGAAAAGCAACTCTAGTTATGAGTCATGATATTTCTTTAACAATGAGAAGTTATTCTTGATGCCTGCAATGACATTTTTTAGTTAGATGTTGCAGACTCCTTATCTACATCTTTTTTGTAAAGTTATAGAAATGCACCGAAGGGTGTTTAAATTCCTTTGCAAACCATCCATAAGCCCACTTAAGGTACACTGCATTAGGTATTCCAACAAAAGGAGTTTTCAGGTGCAGTATCAAGTTGTCAGCGCAGTGTTGCTTTCTATACAGGTTTTTAGCTAAGCTGAGAGACTGAAGCTCAGTAAAGCTGAGTGCCTTACTCTTGATTACATTGCACCTTGAAATCCATGGCTCAGCTGGTTGAATTTTCTTCCCATCACCAGTCACAATAGCATGAAGGTGCTCTAAGGCAGAACATGGAAACTCTTGATGTCTCTGCACAGTATGACTGAAGAAGGATGAAACAGTACCTATACATCTGACCCTTGGACAAGCCTCACCAGTTATGGGTAAGCTGGTTCACAGCAGATTAATAGTGAGGACTCCAAATGAGTCTTCACTGTAAACAAGTAGATAGTGGAAGACCTGAAATGTGTTTTAAAAAAATAAGGGAAATTTTGTTGCCGGTGGACTGCACTTTAATGTTTGTGACATCTCTTATGTTGAGTTAAGGCCTCTTGCCTCTTGCCTACACTGCCCAGCATTTGGCAGCCAGACAACTTGCCAAGCAGTTTACACTGCTTATCACAAAAAACCCCTTTGGTAGAAAGAAGTCCGTGCTGGGCTAGACTATAATATAATGGAATGGAATATTTCAGTTGGAAGGGACCACCATGACCATCTAGTCCAACTGCCTGACCAGGTAAGAGTTGAACAAGAGTTAAAGCATGTTGTCAAGGCCTTGTCCAAATGTTTGTTATGGCCATAACAATCCCATATCAGCTGTTTGCTTACCACAGTACCTGTGAGTCCCCAAGTAACAGGGACTTCAAAACACCAGCACCTGGTGAAAGCATATCTGTTGAGAGTTCACATGTCATTGGAGCTTATCTTATGATTTTGCTATGACAATAGTATGGCTCCATGTACCCTATTACACAGTAATCTCTTCAGAAATATCCCCAGAATTACATTTGCCTACAGCTTTACTGATTTTTCTGTGACTGGGAAAGAAAAATTTGCATGGTGGTGGTTTTGATCAAGCTAAGTTATGGCAGAAAAATGCCTGAAGTTCTTGCAATGTGGTGCGGTAGTTAATGCTCAGACAGTCCTTGTGTGCTCTGCCAGGGCAGGATAAGGTTTATTTTTTTCGACTTGTAGATACGGGGTGCCACCTGTGGGAATGGTGACTGCCTGCAAGACTGGCTGGCCCTGAGCAGAGATACGCAGCCACTTAAGACAGAAGAGTGCCATGCCTGTAAAACCAGATAGAGCCAGCTGCCTACACAGTATAAAAAACTTCTGTAGTGTCCTGGAAAGCCAGTCTCTCTTGCAATCTCTTGCAGGGAGACTGGGATGGGATGAGGACCCCCTTATGCAAACCTACAGCATCTAACACTTCCATCTCCCCCATGCTATTTCCAGGAGTCACCGTGGTAAGTCAGTCTGTCTGTTACAGCTCACCTCATTCCCTCTGTTTTCCAGAAAAAATAAAACTGCAGACTGATGTCAGCTCCTTAGTCCAGGGGAAATAAGACTCACATATTGCTCTGCAGCCAATAAACTCTGAGTTGACAGCACTACAGGTTTAGAATCAGGGAGTCACTCACAGCAGAGTGGTATAAAGCAATATAAATATATCGATATAAATATATTGATATAAAGCTCCATGCACACACATGTATGGTCTTTAAAAGTAGGCTTCTCGGTGTCTCTTATAACTTCTGTAGATGGCACATCCTTTTTTGAACAGACAGCAAACTGGCTGTAAAAGGCCCTATCCACAGGTGATTTGGGCCACTTTTATTTCAGCTTTTATCACGCAGGGGAACGTGCTGGTCTATGCCTATTTTGTGATCCTCAGATACTCCTGTCAACTGCTCTTATCACTTAACTGTAGTGTAATCAGTTGTCACGTAGTTCTGTGTTTATGGCATATACATTATACCTCCTTGGAGATAAGAAATGATTACTGACACACACACCTTCATTAACTCACTGACAGAAGAGTAATAGTGAATACAACTGTCAAGGTAAAATGACAGACTGTATCAGCATCAGGGCGATCAAACAATGCAGGCAAATACTGTCTATAAACATAAACCTGTTACAACAGCAGTACTTTATGACTTTTGGCAGCCTCAAAGTCATCAATAAGATCCTAAAAGCTCCACTGACATGTGAACTCATTCTCAATAGATACATTGTCAGAGCAATTTAATTTGCTTTGTGGTGGTGTCACTCTTTGTTGGAGAAGGACCTTTCTCACCCTCACAGTTCATTAATGGCAGTGTCAAAAACAGTCTTATTGCCATGACAACGTTGAAGAAAGTTGAATGGAGGGTACTGGATAGCAGAAACAGATGCTGCACGTGGCTGTACTTGGCAGGCATGTTCACACCAAGTAAAATGCTGTTCTTTCCAAAATGTATAAAAGTGAGTTCAGTGTGCACAAACAGCTTCTGAATCTTTGGAGTGTGTCTTTCTGGAATTATATTTTTTTAACAGACACTAATTTCTTAATCACTTTTTTTAGCAGAAAAACAAGAAAAACTACTCCATGATTCATGTCTTAAAATCTGCTCAGTTTCATCACTTATAGATGAAAGAACCTCTTGGACCATTTTCGTCCATCTCATGTTTTCTTTCATAGCAACAATGACCAATGACTTATTTATACCATTGGGCAGTGGTTATGGATGTTCTTCTACTCTGCAATTTAGTCACACAATCAACATTTGATAGAGTATTAATGCTAAACACAATTTTGGGTTAATGATTTTTACGGTCTAATTATTTTTTCTGCAGCAATGAGATTCCATTCTATCACTTTGTAATTTTCTTTCTGCAAGACTCAATGACTGAAAAAGTGGGTAAGCCCAGACATTTGGTGTCCCAGGCTGGAGCAGTAAAACCCAGACACATACTGAATTATCTGAATTAGAATTTTACTAATTCCAATTGACTGCATTTCCTTTGTCTAAGCTGTTGATTTTCCCTTATTCTTGAGTTCCCAAACTCACTTCTCCAGAACATCTGCCGTTTTATATGTTGCTATCGTACTCTCACTTTTCCTTGTGTCAAAGGCAGACGATCTCAATCTTTTAAAACATGGTTTCTGCTGAATATTTTAACACACTCCCAATCATTCCCATCACCCTGTGCTGAAGCTGACATAGATCTGCTTCACAGATTGTCTCTTGAGACTTTGAGTACCCAGTCCTGCACCTTTTTTCCCCCAGACTCACACTGCCAACCACATGAAAGCACTGCCTTCTTTTCCCATGCCTTCACTATCTATGAGCTTCTTTCATTCTTTGGACTGTGGCTATAGACATCTGTCCACCACCACATCCAAGTCCCCTTCCTTACCTGACACAGGCAGAATGGTGTAAGGTTAATGAGTAAATCATGTTTCACTCTCTAATTAACAGTATTTTGCATTTGTTGACACTGAGCTCCACCTGTCATTTTGCTCCCTATTGTTCAGGTCTCTGGAGCTCCAAACAGCCTTCCCTCCTCATGACAGGCTCCAAGAATATTATATAAGAGATCAGCACTTGAATACTCTACTCCAAATCTTTCACTTTGTTGAAAATGGATTCATCTGGTTCTTTATTTTCTATTTTTTGGCTTTTGCTCCCAGACAATACATTGCTTCTCCAAACAGAAACAAGACATGCTTTTAAACTTTATAAAGAATCTTTTTACTAACCTTTTGAAAATTAAAATTAATTTATTTTTATTTTTTATACTGTTTTGTAGTTTTACATTGCATTACTTACAGATTCAAAAATTCTAATAGATTAGTGAGATACAATTTGCCATTGCAGAAATTGGTGAATTGTCTTTTTCCATTAATAACTTTTAACTTTTAATAACTTTTTCTTAATGTTTCCCCTTTTAGAGACATGATTACAAAAGCTACTATTATAACTTTCAACAGCAGAATCCTGAGATTATTAGGAAAAGAGGAAGTAATTCCAGTCCAGCCTTAGATATGTCAGTGAGATACTACTCTGGTCAGTGAGATACTACTCTTTGCTGGGCTCATCTAATGACTGCATGTTGATTAATCAAATTCTTAGAATGTTAAACTGCAATGCAACCAATTCTGCTACTTTATCATCTATTCAAAACACAGATTTTAATTCCTCACACAGGTACAACATGATTTCAACATAAAATGCAACATGAGAAGCAAGAGGAGAAATAGGGAACTGAAGAGACACATCACCATTGAAAGCAGGGTCATGAGAAAGCTCACAGAACTCAAAGATCAGACTGAACATTGCAGATACATTCACATCCACCATCTTCCTTCTCAGATGTAAGTTCTCTATTTATGTTTCATCATCCTCTTTACCAAAGAAAAGGGAAACAGGCGTGTAAGACACAGCACCTTGTCTTGTTGGAGATAGACATCCCATTCATACCACCTTTACTGTGCAAATGTCCTGTAGCACACCTTGGGTCTCGGTCTCTTCAGACTGGAGACCCACCAAGGTGTACCACAGGAGTCTGAATTTAAAGACTTGTCTTAATATCTCCCACAAGTAACTTCTCATCCATGCAAGTCTCAAGAATGATGAGCCTTTTCCTGCTGACCTGTTGTTTAAGCACCTGTAAGAGACATGTGGTCCTTGCTGGCCACAGGCATTCATTCCGTGACAATATTCTGCCTTTCAAATTCAGGAGTATGATTTTCACTAAATATTAATCAGCCTGACTAGTGAGGTCCTGACAACACAATGAATTATTTACCAAGTTTTCAGCCACATTTACTTACTACGGAGATGATGCCAAGTGAGGTGTGCATCAAGTGCTTTGGTTCAAGTGGCTGAGGAATCCAGGGCTTGCTCAGTGTGTCTGCAGGGCAGAGCAGGTGAAGGGGCTGTGGCCAAGGGATGTTTCTGCCTGATGCAAAAACCATATCCTGGGCTGCATCCAAAGCAGCATGGCCAGCAGATTGAGGGAGGCAATTCTTCCCCTCTACTCTACTCTCATAAGACCTTCCCTGGAGTGCTGCATCCAGCTCTGGGGCCCCCAATATGAGAAGGGTATGGATCTCTCACAATGAGTCCACAGGAGGGTTCCAAAGATGATCAGATGCCTGGAGAATATCTCCTGTGAAGGCAGGCTGAGAGAGTTGGAGTTATTCTACCTGGAGAAAACAAGGCTTCAGGGAGACCTTGCAGCACCTTTCAGTGCCTAAGGGAGGCTAAAAGAGAGCTGGAGAGGGCCCTTAGAAGGAGCATGTAGTGACAGGACAAGGGGTGATGGCTTAAAGTTGAAAGAGGGCAGATTTAGATTAGATATTAGGAAGAAATTCTTTGCTGTGAGGGTGATGAGGCACTGGAACAGGTTGCCCAAAGAATTTGTAGTAGCCCGTGGAATTGTTCAAGGCCAGGCTGGATGGGGCTGTGCCACTTTTATTGTACAACCTTTTTTTATCTGAGAAAAAGACATGTTATTCAATAAAGGTAAAGTAGTAGATTTATTTTATTTATATTTAATGCATGCCAGGTGGAGATTGTAGGAGTGAATAGAGGGATTGCAAGGGCTCTAAAAGGAGACTGAATGGATAATTTTTGACAAAGCAAATTTGGATGATTTTTACACTGTTTCTAATTAAATCCTTGTTTCAGGTTTTTTACTACTTGCTTGCAGTGGTCAGGAAGGTGATTTTTTTTCTCTTGTTAATGTATATTTGACTTCTTAGTATTTTTCCTCCTCCCTTGAATGCTCTAGCTTCAGAAGTAGGATGACAGGCAGAATATATTGACAGTACTGAAAATCTCTGGGTTTATATGTCTTGATGACTGGCTCAGGCTCAGACAGACACACTGGCTTTGTATGACCGAACTTTGGGGGCATGGTGGGGGGTGACAGGGGTGGCTTCTGTAAGAAGTTACCAGAAACATCCCCCATGTCCAGCANCAGGTGCTGGAGCTGAGATTCCCCTGCAGCCCCTGGCACAGCCCATGGTGAGGCAGCTGTGCCCCTGCAGCCATGGAGGGCCATGGGGACACAGAGATCCACCCTCAGCCCCTGGAACAGACCCACACCAGAGCAGGTGGGTGCCTGAGAGGAGGCTGTGACCCCATGGGGGATGGCCTGTGCTGGAGCAGGGTCCTGGCAGGGACCTGCAGACCTGTGGAGAGAGGAGCCCACTCTGGAGCAGGGTCCTGGTAGGACTTGTGACCCTGTGAAGGGACCCACGTTGGAGAAGACTGTGCCTGAAGGACTGCACTCTGTGGAAGGGTGACCCATGCTGCAGCAGTTTGTGGAGAACTGATGCCCTTGGGATAGACTCCAAAGGGCTGGAGAAGTTCACAGAGAACTGTCTCCAGCGGGAGCGACCCCACCCTGAAGCAGGGGAAGGACTCCTCTTCCTGAGCAGTGGGAGAAACAATGCACGATGAACTGACCATAACCCCCACTCCCTGTCTCCCTGCATTGCTGGGGGAGTAGGTAGATCTGGGAAGGAGGGAGGGGTAGGGGTGAAGGTGCTTTCAAGGTTTTCGTTTACTTCTCATTATCCTGCTCTGACTTTGTTAGCAATCAGTTCAATTTATACCTCTAACTTGAGTCTGTTTTCTCCCAATAGGTTTTGATGAGTGATCTTTCCCAGTCCTTATCTCAACTCATGGACCCTTTGTTATATTTTCTCTCCCCTCTCCAACTGTAGAGGTGAGTGATAGAAAGGCTTTGGTAGGTTCCTGGCATTCAGCCAGCCTCAACCCACTATGACAGGTCACCAAATCCTGAGGTAGAAAGGAATTTCCTTCCAAGTTAAAGTGATAGCACCACTGGGAAAGATGGTCACTGCTTCTCTCTATATCACTGACATAGTCCAATCCCTAGCACCCTTTGGGCTTTCATTTCTTACAAATCATCTCCTGCTCTAACAGGACAAGTCATTGGCTCTAACCCCAGATCTTTCCTTGCTCTTTTCTGAGACCTTTCATTTAATTTCTCGTACTTCCACTTCTGTATTAAAGGCAAGATTTACTTGCAATGGGCAACGAAGATGGTTTATGGCTTTGTAGTATCTGATCTATGGGGAACAAGGATTCTGCAAATCTTTGTGGATTAAACATTGATCAGATGAGGGGTTTCGATGTCAGGGCACTAGACTGATGATTTAGGCAGTCCTAGTGGCCTGTGCCTGAGATGTCTTGCAGAACAGTGCAGTCATAATCCCCCTGCTTCTGGATGATGAGAATGAGGGGTTGCACCATGATAAACTCAGAGCAGAAATTGCACAATTAGCTCAGGGCAGATTTTTCCCAAACTATTCAGCGGAATTCTTTCTAAAAGGTACATGCCTGTAGAAACCTGTTAAGGAGAACAGTCAGAGATTTCTCATCCCTGAATTAAGAAAAAAATAGCTTTGTCATGGACTAAATTTTCTTCCCACAAGGGTGCCATTGCAGTGTTACATTTATGTTCATTCATGTCACTGGCAAATGCATTGCTAGTGACCCCTTGCTGGAATCCTCAGCCTATACACAGAACTCATTCCTTCTAGGAGCAGTGGCTGGACTTTATGTGGGACCCTTCATGGCATTGTGAATGACACCAGATGTCTGATGAAGCAGTCACAGACTCATATGTCCATAGACTCCACATTCACAATGAGGTAGATCGTACCCTGTGTTCCTAAGTCCCACCCCTAGCTGCCTGTATCATGTCCAGCTTTCCTGAAAATCCTTTCCTTAAAATGCATCATGAAAGCAACCATTACCAGCCTGCTCTTTAACTAAATTGGGTGTTGCATTGCCCACCAGCTACAGCACAGAGATGATATAAAAAGATGAAACAAGGTAGTTAATAGGTAATCTGTCCCCCTCATTTTTCTGGATGTGGGGCACCAGGATATTTCTGTCTCCTTCGTCAGCAAGGATCCATATGGATGCACCAGTTGCTTCAAAAATAATTGTCAGCTTTCACCAGCATTCAGATGGGCCCTATTTCTGGCCCCATGCACGTAGCAAACAGAAGGTGCCATCTAGTGTCTCCGAGCAGTATCCAAAACTGAAAGGAGAAATTGCTCAAATGCACATTTAATGTCTCTTTCTCACTAATTGACACCGAAGTCTTCAAAATGCACAAACGTTTAATTTCAGGGAGTTTTAAGCAAGACAGCACTTGTGTTTTCTCTCTCCTTTTATCTCTCCTCACTGTTTTCATCCAAAGTCTGAGGCTGAACTCAGTTCAAGACTAGGATGTTAAGGAGTTGGATCCACTGGTTCCATTTTATTAAACAATTTGAAGTAATTCTAAGCAATAATGACTAATTTTTTCAACAAGCCAAGGCTTGAAATATACTTCTGTATATTACAAATAAACTTTTGTCCCACAGGGCTTAATGCCATTTAAAGTGGAAAGCAATTTAGTCATTAGATAGCACACAAAGAGAAAAGAGACGGTCTCAAAACTAGTAAAATAGACAGCAGAGCTGTATCTATAAAAATACTTAAATCCAGCTTAGCTGCTTCTGCACGTGCCTTTGACAAAAAATCAGAGCTGAAAATCCACTCTGCACCTGACTGCACCTTGTAGGTGTATTTGTAGCTGCATGTTTGCCAACACCTCAAAGGCCAAGTGGTGTAGAGGGGCTGTGTGTATCCTGCTCAGCCCTCACCCTTCCAAAAGCTGATGGGCTACACCCATCCAGGGCCACTCTTGGTCCCAGGACTCCTCTGTCATGCCACAAGTAAGAATGGGCTGAGATGGTGTTGCTTTTGTCTCCAGATAACAGGAGGACAGGGTGACACCCTCCAGACTGGACTCTTCATAGCATGAAACTGAGGAGTGCTGCAAACCCTGGGGTATGGCAGAGAGGCTTGTGGGAGAGCTTGGCACTGGTAGCCAAAACTTGAGGATGGTGCTGAAAGATGCCATCCAGCAGAAGTGCCCAAATCTGGCATGGGCAGGTCCATACTCCCAAAAAGTCAGCCTGAACCAATCTTTCTCAGGTCTTGTTTTGGAGAAGACTGGTTTCTTGGGAGTGGCCTAGGAAGCTGGTATTTGAGAAAGTAGAACCTTCTATATGCCTCAATAAGTACCTCAGCTATATCCAGGTAAAAAGGACCAACTTGAAGCATCTGGAAATTTACTCACAAAATATAAAGCAAAGTCTGGCAGTTGTTACCAGCATTAACTCTGGCTCCTCTACAAGGGACCCTTGCACTTTTTTCAGCAAGACCTGAGGAAAGCATTTTATCACATTGGTGAAACTCTTTGAAAGAGCAGCCATACCAGCTGTCCTTAACTGGCAAGGATTGTGCTACCTGCTAGGCTGAGATGAGGCCACAGAGGATGGGCCTCCCATCTGAACACTCAGGAGATCATGTTGCTTCTTACTCTTGCAGAGCTTAAGTAAAACAACAACTGCATGAAACAACAATCAAATGAAAATTAAATAAATCTTTCACAAATTTATTTCAGCCTTTCCTCCTTGCAGGATTAACTCTATTGTAAAATGTCTGCCTACTTTATAATTTTTTTTGCATAGGCTATATTTTAAAAGTAATCAAGGATTTTTCTGTGAGAGCAAATGCCATAAATTATTCTCTTTTTCCCCTACAAGTGTTAATATTTTTACTTAAAAGAAAATCTGAAATGCTGAATGAGGTTACATAATAGTTACAACTCTTTTTCCAAAAGTAAATTGTATATAGGGTATTTTATAACACATTTTACTCTGCAAATCTTTTCTTTGACTACTGAGATGTCTGTGTATATAAATAGATCCTGCTTGCTTTGAATGCCTGATTCATTCTACAATGCCACCATCCAATGTTCATGATGCTTCACTATCATTGAAAGGATTATAAACCCCTAGATATTCAACTGGAACATATGAAAAGGGGTAAGATAAAATATAGCTTTGGAAAAGAATGTACCAAGAAGCACTTAAAAGGAGATATGACTACTGTGAGTCAAGTTCACTTGCCTTATTCACAAGCTATAGCAGGACTCCTGTGGGCTTAAAGCATTCAGTTGTCTTCTTTTGGGAAGTAAAGATCATGCATCTGTAAGATTACCAGAAGAGTCTTTCCATATCTTTGAGCCAAGTCCCCTGAAATCAAAATAAAACATGCATCATACCTTCTGAAGCTGATTGTATTTCTGCTCAGAGCCACTTAGATTTGCATTTCATTTGGAAAACTGTCCCTGAATGGTTATCAGCTTTCTTCTAATTTCCCAAATAATTGATGTATAGCCAGAATTCACAGGCTTTTTTATCAGTAATGCTCCTTAATGTAAATAATTATTCTTTCCTTCACATCCACAGAGATCAAACAGTCTTAGAATACAAAAAAAAAAAAAAATAAGGAAATCATGTAAGCCATTTCTATGCCCTGAGGTGGGATCATCACTATACATCCATACCATCCCTGAAAGTTACCAGCAACTGAAGGTCTCCAGCACTGGTGAATAAAATACAGATGTAGGCAATCTACTCCAGACACTATTGGAGGTATTTTTAGTTAATATTTAATCTGCATCTTCCTTCCCTGAAAATTAATGTTATTTTTTTCTTGTCCTATCCACTACTGACATGGAAATCTGCATGGAAAACTTCCTTTTACATGCAGCCTTTGAAGACTCCTTTTTAATAGAATAAAAATTACAAATTAGGTCTCTATTGTCATAAATCACACTTTTGAGACATGTAGCCATTATGGGCTGTTTCCAGCTGGCTTACATAAATATGAGCTGTGGTGTCCAAGAACAGACACAATATCACAATTAAGACCTTACCATGCTGAGAAGTTTGAAATATTTCGGTCTTTTTCATATGTGTATTCACATAAAGTTTAAATTTTTGAATCATGGTTCTGTTAGCTCCATTTTCTAAAGAGCTGCTATATGGCAATTATTCCCTATCTTACTTGGATAGGTACTGCAAATTGAACTGCATCCTATTTTCCACCTGATTTCTGAGAAAACAAAACATATCCATTTAGGGAGCTGCTTTATCTGTTTACCTGATACTTTTTCCTATTTCCTTCCATTTTCTTTGAACTCATTTACCTCCGTATCTGATTTAGTTGAAGAGCTGCAAAGGAATTAAGTTCTTTCAAGTTGTGTGAAAATCAATGACTGGATAAAGGCAGAAGACAGAAATTACAGCTCCTGCAGAGGTTCAGGCTGCACTGTGGGAGTTCACTGGGCATTTATTTTGCCTGGTCTGCCAGCTGGTCCCTCAGCCTTGGCTAGTTCAGGGCTTAGCCTCATGTCCTGCTGACCCTTGCCCAGCTCAGAGACAGAGAACAAGGGGAAGAACCAGCATCAGTCAAAGCAGAGATGAGCAATGGTATGTGGTGGTGGGAAATGGGACCTTAAGGGCAGAAGGGATGAGGGGAAGGTTATGCTCACTTAATGTGCAGGGCAGACACAAGTATGGCAAATGAACCCACAGTTCCATAGATTGCCTGTTTTTAAAATGGTTTCTCCAGTCATCAGCATAGCGTTTTCTCTCAGGTTTCAGTAACTGACAAATTTAATAAGCATATCTCACCTCCTGATCCAAGACTTCAGTAAAAGGACAGAGTCAAAACTCACCAAGGACAGATGGTGCTGAACCCTCAGCTCTGCCCCTTCCCTGCAGGCAGTGCAACAAGGGTAACACTCTCCAAATACAATTTTTCAAACCAGTTTTGTTCCTATTCTCTCTCACTCTGCTTTAGCAGATTAAGCAAGCAAAGCTTTCTCAGCTTCTTATTATGAAAGATGAGATACTGGTCCCAATAGCAGTATCCATTCACCTTTATAGAGTGTGAACCAGTCAGATCCCAAGGCCTGTGATGGTGATTCTGTGCCATTCCCTTTCACACGAAAAAATTGCAAGAACTTGATTTTTAAAGATCTCAAGACAAAAATTATCACTTTAACCGTCTCTCACAATTGATACCACAAGGACAACTGGCAAAACAAACTTTAATTTAATTATCAAGACATTAAAATATTTTTTTCTCTAAGAAATTTTGATTGACCTTTCAAGCTCTTTTCAAAGCAAGACACATTCCTCTAGTCCATATTTCTGTGAAATATATTAACAGAACATATTTTGCACCTGTTTTTCATAATTTAATATTCTTTCTGTTCTTCATAACAGAATTCACTCAATACATTCACTTATACTTTAGTTTAAAACCAGGAGCTCTTAAAGCAGATACATAAAAATGGGAAGGGCATGTGCTGCTGCTGGCTTCTACTTTAGGACAAATTTTAGTATCTCTTCACTTGCAGATAAATTATTGCCCTTTTGTTAAAATAGAAGTTCCTCTTCCCAAGACTCCAGAAGAAGGTTTGGAGGTTTCCACATGCTCCTATGCCCAAAGTCAAGGTGTTATGTTATCACAGTATGGAGGGACAGTGGTGTACTGTGGAGCTCAGATCCAAGAAGATGAGAAGAAGAGCTGAAGACCTCTCAAGATCCACCAGTAAACCCAATGAAGGCAGATCTTGAATCTGGAGAATACATTATGGCTCTGAAGCATGATAACCCATGGCATGGAAAATTTTTCACATAAAGCCTGCATGGTAAGTCAGATTCTCAAGCCTAGGAAAGGATGCAAAGAACAAGTTTGACCCCAAGGTTCTGCTGCATGAAGTGAATTTCTAGAGAAGTTAGCTTCTGACATCTCACTTTTTTGGAGTGGATTGTCTTCTCTTTTCATCTTATTAATAATTTCACTCAATGCACAAGAGGAAGTCCTACTGACATAATATAGTCGATATTTGAAGGAAGTTTTTCTGTTTTTTTTTCTTGTCTTGTTTCTTATTTCTCATATTCTTTGCATAATTGGAGAAAATTTTATATTCAGACTCAGAAATTTACCTGGGGTTTTTTTTGTCCTCAATGAAATAGACTGTAATTCATTATCCATGATGTATCATTACTCACTATAGAAACACACAAAGTCAAGAACAATAAAATTTCATAGGAGGAATACTCTCTGCAAAGCAAAGGCATTTTAAGCACCAAGTAGCTGGCTTTCATATTTCTAGCAATCTAAAAATCAATAACATCATGACTCATCTGTATTATGAGAAGTATTTGTAAACACCAAAGACTTCTTGAGGAATTATAGAGCTCCCTCCTGTTTACTGAACAGCTTGCCTACTAATATACTAGACAGCCAATGCCTTCAAGCCAAAACTTAGATGTTCTCCTCAACTGCACTTATGCTATAT
>VZTT01037995.1:1790-13559 GCA_013400855.1 Buphagus erythrorhynchus | reverse complement strand
CTAAATCCCATCCATCACATCTTCAGGGCTGTTGGTTCCATGGGATTTGGTACCCAGAACTGCTCTCTGAGCTGGACTTGACTGCTCTGTAGGGACCTAGGCAGCGACTGGCTGCTCCAGCAGCCTGGGGTTCCACTCGGAGACATCCTCTATCTAGGCTATTTTAAACCCAAACAAAGTGCTACTCACTTTTTTTTTTTTAATGTGCATTACCTGACAACTTACAATCTCATCCTATTATTGGCTGCACACATTAAATGTGAAAAATAAAGCTAAGTCATAAAACCATGGCCTAAATGCATCTTAATTTTCTTTTATACAAAAGCTGCCAAGTTACAGGTACAGAAGCATTTCCTGTTGTTATTTTTTGCTGACTCCAGTAGGTGTGCTTTAATTTAGAAGCTGTTTGTACACAACTTTTAAGCAAGTCAGAGCTAATTTCTAGGAAGGACAACACAAATTCCCTTCACCATAATAAAAGATAATTATACTGTGCATGTTTTATTTGCCACTAGGTGGGAGTGGAACATAATCTTCTAGCTAATCTTTTAGTGGTATCAATAGAGAAAGTGAAAGAAAAAGTATATTTTCTTGGCTGGTCACTAAAGGAAGATCATTCTGTTGATAGAGAATGACTTCAGTGATTCACTGGTGTCTACAGCTATAAGCCACGGGAGCACTGAATTTTTATATAAAACTTCAATAAAGTACTGATAATTCATAAGAAAACACTGACTCCTCAGAGCGCAGATTTTAAACTTCTTTTTCAGTCAGCATTAAGAGCTAGACTTACATCTTTTTCCGAAATTTACACACCTATCTGATGCATTTTCAAGGAAGTGCCTTGAATAATATACTATTGCTCAGCCCAATCACCTATTGCTACTGCTGCATCTCTTGTTAATATTGAGAACACAGCATATCTATATAAACAGTCTTCATATACATTTCACAATTTTTATACACCTAGAAATAATGCTCTTTTTTATCACATAAGGCCCACTTGTGGTTTTTTCATGACATTTATTTGCAATTATTTTTGAAACCTCTCTGTTGTAAACAAAAAGGGTGTTTCTCACAGTAAAATATCCTGTTCAATGATCCTTCTGCACTTGTCTGTACCTGAATTGAAAGAGGTATTCCTTTTCTTAAAGCACAATATCTTCATCTCTTATTAGTAATCAACAACTACATTATTAAACTACAACTGGTTCATCAAAGAAAAAATGAACCACAATCACAGGTTGCAATCTTTTCTTCCTTCTTTAGAAAGCTTAACATTAAAAAAATAAATTGAAATATATTAAAAGTACAAAGTTAAAGTATATGTTAGGAAGAATACACTAGAGGTTTCTAGCATCATGGTGATGAAGATGGAAAGATTTTGCATGAACCCTGTTGGTGCAAGAGTTTTCAGTGAAATTAGCAAGGAGCTGATTTGAACAAACAAGAGGAAGCAACTATTCATACAACACACAGTGAAACCACAGAACTGCATTAATGATTACAATGAAGTAAAAATAAAATTAGTTCATTAATTGATAAATTGATTGATAAATGCTCAAATTATGGAAGGATAAATTGGTCATATATTTGAGTATGTTGGTTTTTTTAATGTTCATCAGGATTAAAAGCAATGTCTAAGATGGAAAAAACCCTGCAGCATCTATATATGGAACTAGTACAAGATGTAGGAGTGTGTTTTCCCCTTGGGTTTAAGAGCATCTCAGTTCTTGCTTGAGCCTTGAAAGTCCAGCCCTGCTTTGGGAACAGCTCTGCAGTGACATGAAGGAGGCATGGTGCCCCTGTAGGAAATGTCATCAGTGCTTCCCTTCCAGACTGACCAAGGCTGATGCTGGGCAGGACAGGCTGGTATCTCGCTATACTTCAACCTTCAGGGACAGCTGCAGGCAGGCAAAAGCATATCTGGTGTCACACGTATTTGTGGACTCCCTCTGCCATTCTTCAGGGTACAGCTGGCTCTCTCTGGGTCACCATAGCCAGCTCCTGCCACATGCCCAGAAACTCTGCCAAAAAGGTACACACAGCTTAGCTGGGTTTCCACCAGGCAGCTTTTCTTGGTGAATGCACACAATAAACAGCTGGGCTTTAAGGAGTTAGCAGGCATTAGTATGCTCCCCATGCTGATAAGACCCCTGAGGGATCCTTTGCCAGCCCAGCAGGCATCAGGCGGGTGGGAAGGGTCAGTTCTGCTGCTCCATACTGTGACCTACCACCTCCTCACTGCAGTTCTCCTTTAGGATTTTGTACCTTTCCATGTTGCTCAGTTTTGCCTCCAAAATTGCTCCCAACAGCCCTACCTCAGACTGCAATTCTGCCTACCTTATGTTCTTTGATTTTACTCACAGCTTGGCCATACCAGTGGATGCCTGAGCCAGGGCTGCATAGCTGGGACAAACCCAAGCTGGATTCTGGACATTGGAGTCCTTGAGAAGGGGGCTCAGTACAAGGTAAAACAACGCAGTGGTTGCACCACGAGCCATCTCTAGGCAGCCCTAACGTGAATTTAGCCTCCCTGGGACACCAGTGGGTACTTCTGTGGTCAAAGATAGTAGGGATGACACACACCCTGCTGCTCGTGCCCTCCCCAGCTGCACACCCATGACGGCTGATCTGTGACAAGGGGATATAAAGCTCTTCTGCCAGCTCCAAGGAAAAAGTGGAGTCTCTTTGTGAGACAAAAATTTTTGTTTGTGATAAGAGAAACTTCTCTTTATGAGGAGATTCTTCTGTGACCTTTTCCTCATGTTTTTGCTTCCATGTGGCTGTACAGTTGCACAAAGTTTGGTGCCACAGAATTGCCTGCAGCACAAATCAGTTTCTTTTGTGACCAGGAGTCACTAGCAGGATGTCATGGAAACAGTTTGAGCTCTTAAAATGAAGACTTTTTATACATTAGAAAATTGTTTACACTGAGTCCAGGATGGAGTGAAGTAGCTAAAATACCTGCTTAGTGCTCTGAGGACATCCAGTTCTCTACATTATGTCCTGACTATTAATAATTTGGAAAAAACATGCATCTAATTTTAATGAAATCAGAAGAAAGGTTTCAAAGCATGTCCTCAAGACATACATTGGGTACACTTGAGAGCCTGTGCCTCAGCACTCAGTCCACATGACCCTTGACCCACAGGCACATTGGGACCTGACACCTGCCACACCATTTCTCCCCCTCTTCTCAAGTGATGCAGGATTCCCTGCTCTCTTTTCTTCCCCTCTCCGCTCACATTCTTTTGCAAGGAAGGATCCAGCATACCCTCCCCTGCCTGACATTTTAGCCTAATTTTTTGTACTCTCTGCTTGCAGCAGTGAGCTAATGGGGAAAGGGACACTTCCATAATTAGCAGCTTTTAGGAGTGGGAGTAGATGCTTCTGGGACATTGTGACTTCTGTGCAGCAGAGTTCAAAATTATAATCAGGGTGACTGACAGAGACACGGTGTGCTTGGGGACTGTGGAGGACAGTTAGTAGGACAGAGAATGCAGCGTATGCTGGCACCATCCCAGAGGAAGCTTCTTAACCAAGGATGTGTTTCATTAGGGTGGTATCAAAAAGACAGGGCTTGTCAGCATGGAACAGGAATACACACAGTCATGAAGAAAAGACATTTTTTTCCAGAAAAGCTTTAAATGCTCATCCTAGTTTATTGTTTTTTTCCTAGTCCAGACCTGTTTTAACATAGATAAGGCTAATTCTCCCTTGACACATATATATACACCTTCACCCATATATCAGCTCCCTGGTCTAACTTGGAAATTAGTTTTGGTTTGAGCACACTGTTGGACTAGATGGTCTTTCAGAGACTCTTTTCCAGCTGAAATTATTTTGTGATTTGATATTTTAAATAGCTAGAAAACATTACTGTAGCCAGCCAGCTGGCTTTTAACATTAGCTTTTCACTCACAGAGCCTCCCTACAAATGACAAATGTAGCAGAAAGCACGCTTCAGGTGTTTCACCACAGGCTTTGACAGCTCAGATCACTCCCTAGCAGTTATCCCGGCTGGGTCTGTCTAACAGGGGCAAAGAGCAGGATCAGGGGCTGTCATCTCCAAAGGGATGATGGCTGCCTCTCGTTTGACCTATCTTCCTTTTATAACAGCTGACAGTAACCTGAACTGCATTTCAGCTCAAATGCTTTCTCTTAGCTGCTTGAAACAAACAGTAGGCAAAGAAGAAAATAATCTTACAAAACAGCTAGAACACTCTATTTACCAGGATGACTTTTATGCGGTGAGACATAATTAACTTTTAATACTATTTACAGTTTTTGAAATTTACTCAGTTTGGTCAGTAATTCCATTTTTGCACTCAGAGGAAGTGCCTCTGGGGATTCAACTACTCTTAAAGGAAGAATGCAAAGTATTTTCAATATCCTAATGCCAGCCAACAAAGCACTGATATACATTACTTTGGAAATTATGGGGTGAGTTGCACAATAATTCCCACGAAGAATAAGCAGGAATTCCAATTAAAAGTAAAACTGCAAAATACATCCAATCAAATTATGCAAGTGACAGGGAAATAGAATCATATATTTTACCTGAGATAGTCTCTTCTTACAGCTAGAATGACAGAACAATTTTTCACATTTTGAAATAGCTCTGGAGAGAAAAGCTTCACAGCTTTTTCTAAAAAGTATTCAGACCAGAAGTGCTCCTGGTGATTGGCTGCTTTGAGAATTTCAGTTATGACAATAAGCAGAGGTACAGTATAAGGAGCACCTCAAATTATAATTTTACCCATAAAATAAGTATACACAAGAGCTAAATTAGAATAAGCAGAGCGAACAGATTCACATGTACTTTGTGGACATGTACATTTAATTTTTATCTTACTGAAGAGGATTTTACAACACAGCAAAAGAAAATATTCTTTGCAGTGAAGTAGAATAATGTAAAACTATGGGGAATCGATTGATCTTGAAGGCTCTTATAAGGACCTGCTAATTTCAACACAAGTTTGTATTACCTTTTAAGCACTGAAGAGGACAATTCAACAGTATTTAATTTCAGAGTGGAAAAAAATGTGCAACTAATCCTGCAACGAATTCACCTCTCCTGTGGCCTCAATGGGACTCCTGGCCTACCGGTTTAAAAACAGCAAGGAGCACGACACATTAACTGAGTATCAGTTTAAATTCAGAAAAAAACACTAAACATTGTGGTTAGTTGACCTTGTCTGGACACCAGATGCCCATGTATTGCTCTATCACTCTCCTCGTCACCTGGACAGAGGAAAGAGAATATAACAGAAGGTTCATGGGTCAAGATAAGGACAGGGAGAGATCACTTACTGATTACTGTCTTGGGAAAAACGGACTTGAGAACATTTGTTTCATTTATTACCAGTCAAATCAGAGTGGAGTGATGAAAAATAAAACCAAATCTCAAAGGCTCTTTGCGCCATCTCTCCCTTTTTTATGGAATCAACTCCACTCCCAATTTCCTCTACCTTCTCCATCCAGGAGCTCAGAGGGACAGGGAATGGGGACTGTGGTTAGTTCATCACCTGTTGTCTCTGCTGCTCCTTCCTCCTCAGAGGAAGGACTTCTCACGCTCCTCCCCTGCTCCAGTGTGGGGTCCCTCCTACAGGAGATGGTCCTTCATGGACTTCTCCAGCTGAGTCCTTCCCACAGGCTGCAGTTCTGCACCAATTGCTCCAGCATCAGTCCCTTCCATGGGGTGCAGCCCTTCAGGAACTGGCTGCTCCAGCCTGGGTGTCCCACAGGACCACACATCCTGGCAGCAAACCTGCTTCAGAGTGGGGTCATCTCTCCATGGGGCCACAGGTCCTGCCAGGAGCCTGCTCCTGTGTTAGCTTCCCATGTCATGGTCATTCCCTCCTTTGGGCACCATCTGCCCCAGCATGGGATCTTCCACAAGCTGTAGATGGATGTCTGTTCCACTGTGGACCTCCTTGGCTGCAGGAGAACAGCTGTCTCACCATGGTCTTCACGACAAGCTGCAGGGGAATCTCTGCTCTACTGCCTGGAGCACCTTCTGGCCCTATTCACTCTCCTGTGGGATCTGCCTGCAGAGAATAAATTGCAAAGGTAAAGACAACTGCCCATGAATAAGCCTTACCTGCTGTCAGAGAGATCTTTTTTTTGGTGAGCTGTTGTTGATACAAGGAGTAGGCTGGTACCTCATGAAACATCCTCTCAATTGCTTCTTCTTTCTCACAGAATTTAAGTGCCTCTGGAGATGGCAGTGTTTTTTCCACTAGACAAAAAGCATCTTTTCCCCCTTTTCGTTGCTTAGATGAAGGAAAATATCTTTCTGACTCAAAGCCTATAATTTCATGCAGATATATAGAAACAGTAAAGACAGATTTGATTTATTAATGGTCTTTTGTCCTCTTGTCGTTTGCTCAGACATGCAGTAGGCACCAAATTCATTTGCTTGCATGATATGCTACTTCCAGGAGACCAACTTGATTGGAAGAAGGGGAAGGAGACTCACAAATAGTTCTTAACATGCAACCACAACTACTGCATCTCAGTCCATTGAGAATACAGAAGAGTCTGGTTAGTAGGACTTCTTCCTTTCTAGTAAGTTACATCAAAAACTACTGTCATGCAGGGAGAGTTCTTTAGCATTTAATCTGGTTATTTCAATAGAGTTAACTTTCCCAGACCACTTCACAAACTGATGTCCAAACAGGCTTCTCTGCAGCATTTCATAGAGAGTACAAGCACCAGGGCTCTCTGTGCCCTGCATTGATTCCTGCAGCACTCCACTTGCAGGATCCATTGATTCCTGCTATCCCTCTGCCAGATTTCTGAAATTTCTAGCACAGAGACAAAGGTATATGACTTCAGTCATCAACTTCTCCAAGTGCCTAGCCAAAGGTTCTGCCAAATCCCTCACACTCAGTTTCTCAGTCCACCAACTTTTCAAGATCATTGGTAGAATCAGCAAGCAGGAAGGAAAGCAGTCCTCCTTTTCCCAGCTCCCATGCAATGTGACAAGGATCTAGACCCATCCTACCTAAATGGCATAATTACACTGGAAATCCCATCATCCTGGGCTTTCACAACAGAAAGAAGAGAGGAACATCCTGGAATAATCCCGGAGCCAAGTGAACTGAACTGCCCTTGGGTGGCAGCTACTGATCATCTTTAAATAGATAGGAAGCCTGCAGTAACTAAACACCAAAGAGATGTATTCTGGGGACATCTGCCATGGTAAGTACAGAAAGGGATTAAAAAGGAAGGAAAACAACATGGGCACTGCAGAACTCAGATATGTGAGGGTTCTTGAATACATTCAGGATAGGGCAGCAAAGCTGGTGAAAGGGTTGGAAGCCATGTCCTGTGAGGAGCAGCTGAGGACTTTGGGCTTGTCTAGTTTGGAGAAAAGGAGGCTAAGGAGTGCTCTTTTCACCTTCCTTTGGAGGGGAAGTGGAGTGGGAGATGCTGATCTCTTCACCCTGGCATCCAGCAATAGGATGTGTGGGAATGATTCAAAACTGTGTCAACAAAAGCTTTAGACTGGATATTAGGAAGCACTTCTCTACAGAGTGAGTGGTGAAAGAGAATTCCTAGAGAGGTGGTTGATGCCCCAAGCCTGGTAGTGTTTACGAGACATTTGGACATACCCTTAAAAACATGCTTTTATTTCTGGTCAGCCCTAAAGTGTCAGGTAGTAGGACTAGATGATCAGCACAGGTCTCTTCCAACTAAAACTTTTCTATTCTTTTTCTACCATTACACCTGCCTGAACTGACTTTTACTTTGATTTTTCAGATAGCATTTTGATAGTTAAGATAGCTAGTTTTCTTTTTGTAAAGAATCGGCCATCTCCAGTTCATTGATATTAAATTAGTATTAGTGTAAACGCGTGGGTTTAATTACACTGTTTATCTAACCACTGCTTGTTGTCCACTTAATAGGGAAGAAATAAGAAGTGGTAGTCATACTCTAAATTTTTTAAAGCATAATGAAACAGCAAGCAATGCACACAAGCCAGTAAAACCATGCCCACTAAAACTATCACAGAATCACAGAATATCAAGTTTGGAAGAGACCTTCAAGATCATCTAGTCCAATCATCAACCTAGCACCATCATTAAGGAATGCTGCTGAATAGAGAGATTTACACATTATATTTGGTAAATAAAATTGATATTTCATTTGGCAAATAAATCAACCATCAGACAATGCAAATAAAGTGAGTCTGACAGGTGACATTCATATCCTCACCCCAGGAAATTTAAACACTTGCCACACCATCAGTTACCCACCACCACCACCCCCCAAGAGACCCTCACACATATTTCATGCTGTTTAATCTCAAAGCATCACATACAATGGTAATTGCTCAGTGCAATTTGGCATGGATATGTGCACAGACTACAGTGTTTTACTGTAGTGATTTCCACTAGTGCAAATTCATTGTTTGTGGTTCATTCTGTAGGAGGGAAAAAAAAACAAAAAAACAGCATAAAAAAACCAAACAAACCTCTGGCATCAGAGAGGTTTCCTTAAAAATTCTGGCTGAGCTCAAAAGCAGTCTTTCCTGTAAAGAATCTTTTTCATCAGGGAATAATTAACAGAGAAAATTATTTATCCATGTTTGTTCATAATTTAGAAGCCAAATTAAGCAACCCCATATCCATCTCACTTCTTAAAGACCCTTTTATTGCTTCATCCCCAAACTTATTTGTTCTGTTTCTCTCTTCTAGGAGTCTCAGCTAAGCGAGGAAGTGAGTTTTGCTTAAGCACCCTGAGTATCCACTCAGCCCAGTGCTCTGGGCAATCTTTCTCTGCTCCATTAAGAGTGTCTCTGCTGACACTTTCCATGAAGTGACAGTGGTCTGATTCAGATGTGGCTCCATTTGCCTGGTACAAGGCTGCCTCACTGAAGGCTCCTTTTTCCAGAGTCTTGATGCTGCATCTTTCTCCTCCTAGCAGGAAAGTTGCTCCTTCCCATCATGAAGCCCCCCTTACCCTAACCTGTGCTGGCAGCTCTACCTGTGCAATGTCCAGCATTCCCCACAGAAAACAGAACATGGACCCTCTGTTGGCAAAGGCACTTTCAGGATGATGCAGGATTTCTCTGTAGGAGTTCCCAACCCTGAAAGAAGCCAGTTGTCATCAGACCGCCATGCACTGCAAATAAGTGAGTAGACTGCTGACAATCATAGGCATGTCAGGAAACTGGTGACATTGCTGGAGGGAAGAGCAAGCCAGCTGTATAGACTCTGAGTGGCTTTGGCATGGAAATAAATCTTACACAGCATAAGATCTCTAAAAACAGAGATGAGCCAAGTCATAGCATGAAGCTGCTCCTGCTGCAAATGCTGCATGTGTGAGAGAGGCAATGCTGACAGCCCTCAGAGCCTGATTATTTGAATTCAGATGGTTGGTAGTCCCAGAGGCTGTACACATTTCTTAAACTCAGCTAACCCTCAAGATAATCACAGCCAAGCATTTCCTTGCCTAAAACATCAAGATGTGCTCTTAGTCAAAGCAACCACACCTTGACTGTCATGTCTACAAAGTTACTTCCTGCTATCATACAAATCAGACTGTGTTTTACCTGAGAAATTGAATTATTACTTGCCATGAGACTCTTCTAGTTCTTGATGTAGCAGGAAAATAAGTATCTTCACTGCACCCTCATACTTTTCTAGATCTAACAACTGAAAAAGTTCTTGAAACATACAATTCACAAGCAGATGCTTTCATCAGACAACTCACTTGCTCTGCAGCAGGTAAGTCACTTCTGAGATGTGGGAATGCTATTCAATATAACTAAGGCAGAGCTGCTGGTTGCCTGAACAATGCTACCTACTATGTAAGATGCTGTTGCATCAGTGGGCTGGTTTCTTTCCTAACACTGAGGACGAGCAGAGATCCATTTCCCTTCAAAATCTGTTTTGGGGAAGGGGTGTTTCCTTCTGAGAAAGAATTTTGGGATACCCTCCAGTTGGTATATTCTGTAATTGATAGACAACCAACTCATCATGTTAACAGTCTCCCCATTAAGATCAAAATTTGCCATATTGGGTCCAGCTTAAAATCTTTTTAACCTGGCACCCTCTCTGTAATTGAAACCACATCCAGACATTTCATGGAAAATCAGAGGGTTGGAAGGAACTCTCAAGCTTCTATTTTTAATGGTCCTAATGCCTCCAGTTCAATATCTCAGATGTTTTGTCATCTTCCATTCATAGATATTCCAGATGGGAATGTGGCAGATGCTTAATATTAAAGGATGATGTGCCCAGGGATAGGACACGTGTCTTACTGCATTAAGAGCAAAGTATGTAGGCAAGAAGGCAGAAGTGAGGACCTGTGACCCTAATGCAAGTTTTCACTTGCCACTTCCATCATTGAAGATTCCCAGGGGTATTTAATTGCTATATTTTTATTCTGGATCTTTGTTCATATTTTCCAAAACAAAATTACATCCTCACAAGGAAACACATTTATTTATGACTGTGGTGCCAAAGGAGACCAAATATAGCAAGAGTCGTGAAGATGGTTCTCTTCCTGTCCCTATTTCCAAACAACCTACTTTCCAAGCTAGGCATGGCTTGCCTAGGAAGACTTCTACAATTGTAACACATCCAGGACCTGGAACTTGGGCTACAGCAGACAAAAACAGTGGCTGAAATATGCTCAGCATCCAAATAACAAGCACATAAAACACCGAGATAAAACATCATACATCCACTTTTTCCATAGATTTTCTCTTTATATTGCACTGTATGCCTTAGGGAAAAATCTGGGGCAGAGTTTTTTGCTGGTCCAGCATGTCATTGATTTCCTTTGAGAATTTTTAAGAACAACNAGAACAATTGAAATGCTGTGAGAAAACAAAAAATCGATTGCAACTTATTTACCAAAACTATCAGAATTTAAATACCCTGTCCCACAAAAAGCTTTCATTAGATAAACGTGATCTTCCCTGAAAGATCTTAATTTATCTATACTGAGATTCTGTCAATATCAAGCAAATATTGCTCTGTTAAGGCTAATCAGAGGTGTGGTGTTTTCTAAACCTTCTATTTAGATGGCTGTTACTGTTTGCCACTATTTATTACCTGCAATAGAGCTCACTTGAAAGAGATAAACCATCCATCAATAGGACATGCCCCTTCAGCAGCTGTTTTATCAACAGCTTCAAGTATCATTCTTTTTCATTAACTGTTTCATCAAACATCTGTCTTTCATCTTTTTACAAAAAACTGCCACAGCAAACTACCATTGACATGTCACCCCTTGCAATGATGATATTTTGTTTTCTTTGGTTTACATTACACTTTTCAATCTCCCCCAACAGAAAGAAGGCAAGCAAAGGATAGTATGTTTTACTGAACCATACAAAAAAACCCAGTCCAGCATGCATTTTCAGACATCCAGCCCTTCAACACTCTGGATAAAAAAGAGTAAAGTCCTTTTACTATTTTCACTTATTTACATATTATATTAAAATATGTAAATGTTAGAACATAAAACAAGAGAATACTACTGAAAGCATACTTCTGTTGCTGTAGAAACTGAGCTTGATTTTTTTCTGCTACAACAGAGAGAAGTAATTGAATGTAAATCAACATCTTGGCACCTTGACATTTTAGGATAATTAAGGTGTAAGCCACAACAAAGAGATATTTGAAATAATTTTGTTAAAAAAATACATTTAAAAGGTTTTCAGGTAGAGCTGGAGGGAGAGAAACTGCTTTAAAGGACAGAAACAACCATTAGAATCAGAGAATCAAAGGTTTGAAAAGACCTCCA
>VZTT01037994.1:54944-71580 GCA_013400855.1 Buphagus erythrorhynchus | reverse complement strand
CCGTGAGCTCGACTGCCTGACTGCAGAATCTGCTTCCTGTTGCCATGGGGAAGGCTGAATTCTGTGGCCATCATATCCCATCTCAGGGGTCTGCTAGGTGGTTTCCTGTTCGAGCTCCTTAAGTGATGCTCCATGTAGCGTCAGTTGCATTTGTCCAGGATAGTCTGTTAGCATTCAGCCTAGCACAGGCACTTGGCGAATAAGTGGGTCAATCTTTCCTGTTGATTATTTCTTTCACTGAGACTCCAATGCTAGCCCTTGATGAGTAGATTATGAATGAGGCTACAGACTTTTTTGAGAATCCATTTGAGATAAATTGTACACAAATACTTGAGTTAGTCTTAGTAGTTCTGTGTTTCTCTTTTGACCCTGTCAGATTGGGTCTAATATGTGTTACAAATGCTGGCTCTTGAAAAAGGTGTGTTGCTGTTTGCCTCTGCTTCTTAATAAATTGCAGGGCCTGATATTTCAGAGCTCACATCTGGTCACTGGCATACAGGAGAATATGCAAGTATTGCTTTTATAGTGACAGATGTAGCCCCTTAAACTTTCTGTGGTCCAGGTAACTTGATTTTTAATATTATTTTTTTAACTTTTTTTTTTCTTATCACAATATTGAGTCACGAAATGACATTTTAATCAAATATATGAATTTTAGCTTTTATAAAAAGAGCAATCCCATTTAAAACATGACAGCAGACATATGCTAGGTTGCTGATTTTCCAACATGAATTTCCTCAGTTTGCTAGATTAAACTAGGCTTTTTATAAAGGCACATTAATATACATAAATATTTTTTCATAGAGAAAAATATGAATTGCCTTTGACAAAAATGCTGCAACATTGTAATGAAAACTGCATTTGAAATCCTCAGACTTGCATGAGATGCCATGTGCAGCTATCAGTGTGTCATAAACACACACATAAGCAGTCGCATCAAGGCACACATGCATGCACTTTGTGTTCAAAAAAAATATCAATGTAAAATTAATTTCATAAATAGTGTAGAATATGTGATAATTTCTCACAATCAGGAAAAAATAGGATTTTTACAATGTGCTTGGAGTAGAGAAAAAAGTTCACTGTTTTTAGTGTGACGATGAAGAAGGATTATTTTCTGGACAAAAAGAAGGACAAAAAGATATTTCCAAAATACAAAATTAAGCTTTTTATGATAAAAAAGATGTTTATGCTTTGCATGTACATACATTCATGTACATACATACATACATCTTTAAAGCTCATAATTTTTCTTGCATCAGAAAAAATTAAATTAGGTTATAGAATTTTGAAGAAAAAATTTATATCTTCACCACAGGCTTCTGCCCCAAAGAGGGAAGGATAGATACGTGGTAAAGCATTAAGACCTTGGTTTTGAATAAGAAGTATGAGAAATCAAAGACAATGCGCATGACATAAACAAGAATTCTTCAGTTTTAAGCCTGGAGTTGTATTCTAACCATTGAAAAACACGTGTGCTTAATGGCTTAATTCCATTTTATATACTTGTCAGGGTATTCTTTGCATACTTGACTCTTCAGCATTTAAATGTGTAAATGACTAGGAAATTATGTTGTTTTTCATTCCAGTTGTTATTTTTATTTAAAGTAGGATGGGAAAAAATTTCTTCCCTAGTGGTTTCAACAATGCCCAAGATAAATGGCTATTGTGCATTACAACATTCCTGAAAAGTACACACGTGAGATCTGTCTGCACAAGAAAGAATAAGTGCATGGGAAGAAAGAAGACAGAACACTAACCTGCAATGGATAATCATATCTGAGTTTCTTCTCGTGGTCTTCAAGTGCATTGGAAGGGAGTTAAGAGAACGCCTGTGCTCTGACAGTGTTGATTAGGCTCACGTACTGGTATATAGAAGAAGGTGCTGTTCTTGCCAATGCAAGTGAATTTTGAGGTCTTGCACATAGCACGAGTAAAAGAAGACTTCCCAAGAAGCTTTCATGCAGATGTAGTGTCTCTCTGATACCCCTCAGTCACACTGGCTTTTCTTTTTTCCTAGTGCCGGTAAACAAGTGCAAGGACCTTCCTTTGCAATATAATAAATTTGTTCCATGGTTAATTTGTTGTGGTCCCAGCAATAAGAGCTTTTCTCTCCTCTGGGATATACAGGAATTGATTATCTGGAATTTCACTAAGGAAGCAAGTTCCCTCAGTAGACAGAAACACATGTTCTTTGTCGGCTCATAGGCCATTTGTTGACATTCCACAAGACTTTGATGTAAGTGGAAAAGCTACAGACCTGTAAATCTCTGGGGTCTGTGTGGTTTGTCTGAAATACAGTCAATATGTTTGAAAAATTCTAATTCCCTACTATCCCTGATGAAGTCATTGCTGTGAGGTTTCAACTACAGTGGAGCAAAACATTTGTCGCCACTTTATATGTGGAAGTGGTTTCACAGCACTCTACGTGCCCCAGTGCCTCAGTATGCCTTAACATGGCAAAGGACTTGCCATGCAAGGACTTTACAGCACTGTAACCCTCCCAGGTTTTCCACTGAGGCAGTGTTTTCCAGTTTGGCTGTAATTTTTCTTTACTGGTCCCATGCTATTTTTCTCATAAGGTGGCTTTCATGGCCTTATATCTGCAAACCTCGACAGGGTTATAGAGTTCTCACGGGCACCACTTGCAAAAGACTCAGCCTTCTTTCCCCTTCTTTCCTCTACTCCTTTAGCATAACACAGAGCAACATGCATGGCAGGAGTTAGTAAAGATGAAACACAAAATTTTTTGTATGCACATTAATATGTATCCACATATATCTGCATGAACTGGCCAGCATGGGTGAAATCATGACACTGAAAATTATTAGAATGATTTTGGAATGAAAAATCCTCTTATCCATTATATGACCCTCTTATTATTTGTTTATAACTATAAGCTCAAACAGAATGCTCTAGGCATTTCTAGATATATGTCCTAAGCCACTATTCTATACGGATGTAATCTGAGTCAGGCATTACAGACTGAAGTAAAAGAAAAGCTGTGCATAATTGCAAGGATGAGCCCTTTTCTGCTCCCATTTTTTCAGAGTTGAGTATACTCAGGGAGTCTTCTAGGAGTAATTCCTTTCTTCCTTATAGAAATTCTAAGGATGAATATTATCTTGGGCTCTGGCAAAGCCAATGAGAGGAGGCAGAGTAGCTAAAGGGAGATTTTCAGGACTGGTAGCTGAGCTGGTGATTCAGTGACTCATTTTTTAGCCTCCTAGAGGCTAGCACAAAACTGGGAGCATTTGAACACTCATGACCAGGCTTTTTAAGAAAACATGCACTGTCTTGCCAATTAAAGTATAAAGTTGCTAATACTTTGGATTAGTGAATAAAAGAGACTATTTCTTGCTAGTAGGCATTTTCTGATATATTGCAGAATGATTAAGAAAAAAATCCTTCACTTTGATTAGGAGGAAATTGAGATGTGGGAACTGATCTGAAACTTTATGGTGAGTTAGGTGCTTTTCCAGCTATTTTTGTGGGCTTTAGACTGAAACTAATGTGTTGATGCATGTCTGTAATGCATGTTTGCTAAAAGGTACCAGTCTGGAAACGTATTTCACTGAGGTCAGAAAAAGTTACCCTTGGGCATATCAGATTGCTATTTAAGCAAAAGCATACTGAAATAATGGGATATGGACACTGCAATTTTTCTTTTTTTTTTCTTAAATAATAGTGTTTTCTGTAGCACCTAATGTAAGGTGACCGTCATTATTTTAAATTTAGAAAGCATAGTTGATGGCGTTTACGCATGGGACAAGGAAGCTGCAGAAGAAATATGCTGTGCTAGGTAATTTCCAAAACAAGAAATCCCAAATATCAAACTATATTTTCACTGAAGCACTTAGAATAGGCAACATGGTCCATTTACTCTCATATTTTCTGACCACAGTTGAGTAAATATGCTTTAGAGGATTCTGAAGGAATCTTTTGCTGACAGTTAACGAAGCATTTGCTGCTTTTTTTTTAACCTATAAAGTGCTGGTTATTATACGCCATTTAAATGTGTTCAATTTTTTTTTTTTTTAGTGACTTCTTTGCTTCATTATATTTCAAAAGTAAGTTTCACTCTTCAGCTATCCAACCAATTGTGTGCTTATCCTTGTTGTATGCTTTCTACTGAATTTTATTTTCCTGGCTCTTGCATTGAGAGATAACTATTGTATAGCATTTTTTACATAATTCTTCTTGTCTTTCATGGTGCTGTCTCATCATTTATCACACAATTATTGTTGTTTGGAAAGACAGGACTTACTGTTACCAGAGAATTTAAATAACCGTGTGTATGAAAAGGGCTACATTCACTTCACTATACTCTTCAGTTCAAAATTCCAAAATCGCAATTGCATATGTAAACCCATCACCATATGCAAAAGCAATAGAACAACAAAAATGAGAATTTAGTGACTCACAGCCGTGGGACAAATTTAAAGGTATAAGGAATCTTGCTGGAAAGACAGCAGGACAATACGAACATAGAATAATTCCTGTGCCCACTTTCTTCCTAGGTGGTTTAAACCCAGCCAGCAACCAAGCCCCACAGCTGCTCACTCACTATCCCCCGGGTGAGATGGGGGAAAAAGTCAGAAGATAAAAGTGGGAAAAGTCATGGGTTGAGATAAAGACAGCTTAATAGCCAAAGCAAAAGCTGGGCACACAAGCAAAGCAAAAAAAGGAATTCATTAAATACTTCCCATGGGCAGGCAGATGTTCAACCATCCCCAGGGAAGCAGGACTCCATCACTTGTAATGGTATGGAATATCTCTTTGTTCAGTTGTGGTCAGTTGTCTTGGCTGTGTTCTCAAGACACTGTGCACTCCCAGCCTACCTACGGGTGGAGGGGTGTGCAGAAAAGCCTCAACGCTAAAAGTACTGTTCAGTGACAGCTAAAACATTCTTGAATTTTCAACAGTTTCCTGCACAAATCCAAAACATAGAATCATATTAGCTACCATGAAGAAAATGAACTCTATCCCAGCAAAAATCAACATATTAGGGAGCATTTTTTAAGAAGAGAATAAATATATTTGCATAAAACTAGTTTTGAATTACTTCTCTTGCACTCTCTATTAATTAAAATAAAATATGACCCAGTTCAAACACATTACCATCCAATGCCACATTTACCAGTACCTCACTTTATCTTGGATTCACTCTGTACACCACTCTGCTATCATACAGTTTCAGTAATAAGATTAGTGTATCTTTCTTTCAGTAGCTTTACTTCCCCCTTTCTTTATTAAGCAAAAGTTCACAAGTTTTTTTTCTGATAAGGTGATGGCAGTTTTTGATGATATGACTAAGTGGAATTTCCAATGTCTTAATGGAGTGACCAGGAAATTAGGACATGACTGCTGGATTATGGTGGAACCAATATTTACATTCTTTAGTAGACTGGGACTTCATTCCTGCTACAGAACTATTTTGACTGAATTAGGCTGGAGGTCAAAAACCATATCCCTTTTTTAGAGTAAGATTCTGGAGATTTTGGCTCCTGCAGGTATTTTTTTGCTATACTTAGTACCATTGCTTACTACAGGTGGAAATGCACCCATTGCTCAAAGTGTGATCATGGAACAGCAGAACTATTGTCTTCTGAGTGTACATCCACACATACACAGCTATATTAATTGATTTATTTATTTATCTGTTGGTTTGTTTATATATTTAAAGAAGCCAGAGCAATTTTTGTGTGTATGTTAAATAAACAGTCCCCTGAAGCAACTAACTTTTAATAACACAAACCATTAAGATTATGTGATGTATTCTGAGGAATTCTCATTATATTTGTTAATAATTTTAACATACCTTGTGTGGCACAGTTTCTTGGTTCTTGACGTTATTGAATATCTAACCTAGCCGCTGCTCTCAAATGCTATTTGTGTCAGTGATAGTTTCTAACTCAGCAATGGTTCTAAGATGTAGCATACAAGAATTTTTGCTTTTTAAAAGTGTATTACTCCTAGTGATTTTTTATAAGCAAATACATTTCAAAAACAGTAAGTTAAGGTTAGATACTGCAATGTGACCCCTCACAGAGTAATTCTATTTTGATAACTTTCTAGAGGATGTTGTAAGTACCTTTTGACAATCTGAAAAGCTCTGTCCTCACTACTTGAATTTAAAAATATAGCTGAAAAAAAGTTTAAGCTTCTAGTCTACTTAATTTTAATAAATGCATGTAAGTCTTATTTGGTTTATTTAGCAGAATTACTTTCACATTAGGAGTATTCACAGATACAATGTGTTTTGCACAGGAATATTTATATGCATTCCTGTCAGAACTGTATTTCCAAAGAACCTGTTACTTGCAAGTCAGAAAACTTTCTCTATTGCAAAAAAACTTTTCTTATGCATTTGCCATATCTGACACACTTTTACTCAGCTGTCAAGCCAAAGCATAAACACTGATTTTATCATTATATAAGGAAGGGCTGAAGTAACTGAAATTCAAGGTAAGCTCCCTTTATCCATTCAGAGCATTACCAGCTTTACTTTTCCAATCGCTTTTTAGGTGGGACTGTGTTTGAGCTCCCTTTCTTTATTCTGCTAAGACTCTTTCCTCCACATAATCTTACAGATGGCTGCATTGAACTGTGACAGGGCTGGATAAGAACTGCAAGGTAAAGTTATCAGTTGGCAGGGTGTGAAAAATCATAAGTAAATCATCACATATCTAAATGTGTGTGTATTGGTAACTAACTCTTCAGTAGCTGGTGGAAACAGCAGGGCTTAATACAACAGGAACTTTTGGTACTGGATAGAAAACTGACGAAATTTTCAAAATACTTTCATTTTTTAAAACACTCCCCCTAATGCTTCCTCATGTTCAGTTTGATGTCCACCAGTACCCTAGGCCTTTTCTGCCAAGATTTTTTCCAGCTAGGACACTCCCAACACGTGCTGGTGCATGGGGTTCCTCCTCCTCTGATGTAGAATTTGGCAATTTCTTTTGCTGAGCTTCATGAGGTTTTGGCAGCCCCTTTATTCAGCCTGAGGTCCTTTTAGATATTAGTACAATATGCTGGATTTTCAGTCACTTCACCCTGTTTTGTATCAACAGCAAGGCATCTACATTTTCTTTGTGGAGAAGTTCTGGAAGGTATTTCCAGGGAGAATTATCTCACAAATGCAAATACTCAGAATGAGCTGTTATTTTCATACTCTTTACCTCTATTGAATGTATTGAAAGCCAAATGACCAACTACTTGGCACCTACCAAATGTTAAACTTCTATACAGCTAAGTATAAGACAGATTTAGGTCTAGTGAGCCAGTCTTTCTTTTGATCCAGAATTAACTTTTTTGAGCGTTCCCTATGATTCACTTTTTCTACGTGAGTTTTCTTTGCAGAAGTCTTAGAGAGTTAAAGGTTTCAGTAGCATGCATGCACTGAAGACAAAGGTAAAACTTACAAGCTGTGGATCAGAATCTTATTTTTCAATTGTCTCCAATTTCACCCCAGGACTTTTAAACTTTCTACATAATCAAATCCCCCTTCCACTGAAAACCATTCACTTTCCTACTCTATTCCTACCACTACGTTTAAACATTTAACCTGTTCCACTCTACTTTTGGTAGACTCTTCTAACTCATGAAATGCCACCCATACCCAAGTTCATTGCAGTTATCTTTCACAGAAGCAAGACATCACATGAGCTTACATTTAGCTCTACTTAAGTGATTGAATAATAACGCATTGATATGCGCACTAGAGAGGATTAATGGAATAAAAAAATACAGATTTCTTAAAATGTTCAGTACAGGTTCACCTTAAAAGGTGTCAGTACTTAGATACTTATGTCTCAACTCAAATCCAGGATACTCAAAACCCAGAGGAATGAATACTAGCAGGAGAGGTCCATAAGCTTTTTACTTTTAAAAAATGCCATAGAAAAAAGCCCACAAATTTTCTGGAAGTGTTCTTACCATCATAACTATTTTAACATAATGATAACATTTAAATATAAAATATCTGAACTGGTGAACCAAGTCACTATGAGATTAAATGAGGCATTGATTTTTAAAAAAATTTAGTCTATTTCCACTGCATAAAATTCCAGAACTTTTGATGCAGCCATTTTAATTTAGAGTTAAATTTGCTGTCAAACAGAAAAGCCCAGATTGTTTTAGAAGAAAACGATGAAACTACAAGAATATAATAAACTGAGTAAGTCAAAACTAAACAAAACAAAACCACTTCACACTATCCTTTAATAGAAAATATTGGGGTTTTTTCTCTCTTTTAATACAATTTTGGAAAAAAAAAATTAATAAATTGACTATTCTGACCCTCTTCACACCCAGGGAAATAAAACTCACATAATTTTTGTTATGTTTTGCATTTTTCATTTACTCAATGGTATTATGACTACACCTCCTGAAGTCTTTAATTTTTCAGCTGTTGATTAAAAAAAATTATTATCTAATCTATATTTTTTTATAATCTATCTCCTTTCCACCTATTTTGTTACATTCTCTCTTTTTTTCTTCCACAGGCCTCAAATACAGATCTAAAGTACTATGCATTCACTACTTCACTTAGTAGGAATATGCAGCTCTGAGTAAGAGTTAAACAAGATCAGCAGCTGCTGATCTCAGAGAGAGGTGTTAAACTCTGAAATGCTACCCAAGATGTTTATCTAATTTATATATTTAGGAATTTATTTCCATCTTTGGAACAATGCTGGCATCTTTCTTTTAAAACCATTTCACACATGCACAGGCATGAATGCCGGAAGGAATGAGTATGACCATGAGGTTTCACTCACTGCATACCCTACTACACTGAGTTTCAGAAATTTGTGCCACAAATTACAAAAATTACTTTTCATTAACTTGTGCACTCAAAAGTCAAAGCAGACGAAACATTTCCAGGGTTTTAAAGCATGGTAAATTATCCTCACAAGAAAAGCTGAAAGTTAATGACTGTATTTAAAAAAGTCAACATATTACTGATCTGGAAAAAGTGAAATGCTAAATAAGACTTTAGAGCTGAGGAATTAGAAGCAATAAACTGTACTGGCTTCAGCTTTCTAGTAGTTTAATAATAGTCTGCTTCAGACTGATGTTGTTCAATTTACCATTTTTCACTTACATTATATCAAACTCTTTCAGGTTATGTATGTTCCAATATGTGCTGGTTATGCATTGAAGGCACTTGGAGAGAGGGCATTACTAGGAAGTTTTTCTCCCTGAGAACTTCCTCTGTGAATTGATGAGACCAATTGGAGGCTGGTTTAGTTGTTGACAGCCTGAGAAACCAATTGGAGAAGTTAGTTCGCTTCTGTGAATCCACATTTTGAAGCAAGTAAACCCCGGGAAAAACTCTCTTTCATTTCCGACCTCTCACAAGATAACGCTGCCCGGTTGGGCCCCTTCCCCTGCGGCCTGGGCCAGGCAAGGAATGGGGCTCGGTAGGCCCCCGGGCCCCGTTTTCAACCAGGGGCCCTGCTAGCCAGGGGAGGAGAGTCCCGCTGCTGAGATCCTAGCCTCCCGCACAGCGTGGCTGCGGCTCGGCAAAACCCTTCCGTGCTGCCGGCTCGGAGCAGCCGGGGGGCGGCCAGCCCCGCCCGGCCACCCACGGGGCCTGGGGTGGGGGGGGATGAGCCCGTTCTGGCAAAGCCCTTCCACACCCAGCTCGCCAGAGTGTCCTGAGATCCTAGCACCGCTCCAGCACGGCCAGCTGCAGCCTCTTGCATCTTCTGTGTAAGATTTTAACTTTGCCAATGCTCAGATACGGCTTGCAGACCTTCAGTCCTCCCTTGAGTAAGAGGAAAAAGAACAGAGAGGATACACCAAAGTCAGTGAAGGAGCAGTCATGTTCCAAATGGAAGGAGAATGAGGACACACGGTGAAGGTTGGCGGAAAAATCCTTTTGTAAGCTATAGGGATGGACTGTACTATACTAAAAATGCCTGTAAACCATGGAAAAAGACATGGGCGTTGAAGTGTTCAGAAGATCCTTTGCCCCGAGAGAAAAAAAGGAGATCTCTGTCCTGTATGAACAGAGAAAAAGAGATAGGAAGAGGACTTTTNCATGGGCGTTGAAGTGTTCAGAAGATCCTTTGCCCCGAGAGAAAAAAAGGAGATCTCTGTCCTGTATGAACAGAGAAAAAGAGATAGGAAGAGGACTTTTGCTTTTGAACAGTTCATTCTTAAAAGTAAATACCCCATGAGTTTAACATGGTCCATAAACACAGTTCGGGAAAGCTGTGAAGATGGGAGGAGTTAGTGAGAGGTGAAGCCACGAGAGAACGGGGTCTTTTTCTTGTGAATAAACCCTATAGCCGAACAAAGAGGAGACTTCTCTCTCTAAAGTGAACTGAAAAAGATTATTTAAGTTGGTAACTGACTGAAGTGTTTCTGTATGTTGTTAAGAAGGTGTGGGAGGGGGGAGGAGGGGGTGGTCTGAAGGTTTTATTCTGAATTTATTATTTTCTTTGTGTAGTTAATAAAGTTTTTCTTTCCACCCTTTTAAATTTTAGGCCTGCCTTGCTTTTGCTCTTAATTCTATCTCACAACAGAAAATGAGTATATTGAAATTGGCAAATCTAAACTGTAACACAGTAACACTTTAAACTGGTGCCACATCACTTTGTACCCAAAGATTATGTGAAACCTGTTAGATATAGAATGAAAACAGCAGATAAAAGCTGTTGTAGTCTAATAACTCTCTACACACTTTTAAAGCTTATATCAGGTTCGGATTTTGCTTACAAGCTATCCCAGACTTCATTAATCATTGGTTGGAAAATATGTGTAAATGGAATTAAATTAAATAGTCTCACAAACGCTAATTATTATGGGTGATTAATTTTCTATTCTAGACTCCATTAAGTTCCTTTACAGATATTCTTTGTACACACCCAGGTTTCTAATTTATTTCCCCCTTCGCCTTCATGTCCTAGCAGTGCAGGGTCGTGCCAGGATACTCATTAGTTTTATGCTAGCAATTCTGCCAGGCAGCCTCAGAGGCATCAGCATCACCTCAGAAATCATTAACGGAACTGGTGCTGCAATCTAAAACTGACAAGCATAGAATAATCATTTAGGGCTGGAACATGTTCTTCCATAAATGAGCATTTTGGAAGAAAAAATGAAAATGCATGTGTTCCAGTTATTCTCTGGAGACAAAAAGGTGATCTTAATAAATCAGATCTGAAGACATTTTTGTACGTATCTGCTTGCCATGTCTGAAAAATAGCATCAAGTTTTTTAGACCCATGATTTATTTTTTGCTGACAAAGTCCAGAAACATTGAATCACCATGTGGCAGCAAAGATTCTGGATCTGGTTCATAATCTGACACTATATTGGCTGGGCCTGATGACATTATTTGCATACTTGTCATGATATGTTTCACTTAAGTTGTCTGCTGCCTCGCTTACCGGAACTATTTATGAAGCTATTTTTCACAAAAACAACGTGAAGAATTTGCATGGTCGTATATATGAAGATTCATCTGAAATAACTAGCATAGTTTAGAGGGGCTTTGAATCATTAGGTACTGATCCTGATTGGATTAGTGAGTCATTTGGGGGAAGTTTACAAAAGACATAAAAATATTTGGGAACAAAACGAGATGTCTTGCTCGGCTCAGCGACTTGGCCCCTCAGACTCTCCATTCTCTTTCTGACAAACAGAAACAGCTAATGTTTTCCTTTGATCATTTACAGTGGACACACGTATCCTTTTAAACACCTTTTTCTTTCTCAGTTTTGCTCCTCTTAACTCCAACTCAATAGTACTGCTTTAGAATCATGTTTTCCTTTCTCAGTTTGGCTGAGGGATGAGAAGGCAGCTACTCACTGGTCCATAGCACACCTTGGCTATAACACAGCCACACATTTATCAGTGATAATATAAACTGAAAAAAGATTTTTTGAAATAATTGAAGGGAAACTTGCCTTCACTAATCACCACATTCAACACTGAATTCACTAACAATCTATCTGCCTGTAACGGTCAGGCTTAGATTTTTTATCATTAAAAAGAAGATGAGAAAACCAAGAGCTTTTGTGTTCAAAATGTTGATGGAAACAACATTAGGTTCCACTGATTACAGCAGACAATATATATTTTTATGAAGCATACTGAAAAAATAAAAAGAAATAAATTACTAAGTGCAAACCAGTCAAGATACAAAGATCAGCAATCAGGGTCTTCCTGTCAGCATTCACCTCATCTGTGTCTCCATTGCAACCCAAGTTTTCATCTTAGGGAATGTTAAGTCAAGTGAATTCAATGTGGTTCACACTGCCACAGATCTCATCTTAAAGCAGATTTGTAGGCTGAACATTTGGGAAGACAAATTGCAGTCTTGATGCTGCTTAGCTATCAATTGATCCTGACAGATCTGATACTTGGATCAGACATAAACTTCTAAAGCTTGATTCACCTGTGTACAGCTTGGTGTCCAGTGCCACTTGACATCACCTGAAGTATCTAGGACATTCTTGAGGCTTCTATGACAGAGCAGTTATAGAACCTATGGAAGAACCAGGCCCCTTCAAGGAAGTGACAAAAGGAGGTTAAGTAGAGTACTCAAGGATAACTCAATGGATACCAATGTGAGGAAAAAAAATTAAATCAGCCAACATAATGTTAGGCAATATTACTTACGGGCCATGACTGGGCTGGTTATACTTCCCCTAGGTGATGACTTTCTCTGTGCCTTAGCTCTTCATCTGAGACCTAACTTTAAACCAACTGGATTTAAAGCAATACCTTATGAAGCAATAGAAACACTAAAAATCATCAGACAGACATATCTGGGTGGGGTCAAGGAATATATAATGATAGCTGAACGAAGCGTATGGTCTAAACAAAATGGTATGTCCTGAGATAAATAATACATTACACAAAGGATTGATGGCAGATTTTGAGCTCTCTGGGATTTGGTCTTTTTGTCTGAAGACTCTGCTTTGTTTCCTAAAAACTACAATATATTTTTCCCTTCTCTTTTCAAGATTCAGATTGTCTTTAACATTGCTTTTAATGGCACTACTTGCAGAGTAAAACAATTCAAAGAAATAAATGAGGCAGAACACTGGCATGTAAGAAAAGAGACTCATTATGAAAGTTGTTCTTTTGCTCAGGGTGGATATCAAAGCTTTCTGTAAAGTATGAGATTACTATGCAAAATCCAAAGTTTCTAATAAAAAAATCTCCCACTGCTCAGTTCCTCGGTTCCCATGAGGGATGCACATATGTCACTACTGAAGCATAAGCTGATAATACTGAGGCTAAGGTAAACTTCAAAAGCACAGCATCATGCATTTTGTGACGATCTTTTGTAACTATAAAAATGCCATCAGAAAATTGTTCTGTTTGGTGGCAGTTTGAAGATATGGTCATTTTATCTAGGATACACAAGAAAACAGCTGGGTAAGCTGTCTTTATCAGACAGGACAGATAAAGGGATAGCACTTAAGGAAAGAGTGAAAAACGGGACTTTATGACAAATTGATTTTCATCTCCAATTATGGGTCTTTAGAAAGTGTATCTCTCACAAAGGATTCTAACAAGCCTCCTAATGCAGGTAGCTATTGCCTTCTGGTAACTCTTTACTTTCATTGTGCTTTCATCAGATGGCTTTTCATTAGATGTGCCACTAAAGTGGCACATACAAAATTTACAAATGTGCTGCAGTCAATGACATTTTAAGACCTGTATTGCAGCTCTCTCAAAATGCAAGTATGATAACTGTGCTACAGTGTTCTCTGAGAGGTATTTTGAAGAAGCAAATCTATATGCTTGCTGGAAATATATGGCATCTTATTAGGCTAAGTTGTTAAAATTCTAACAAAGAAAGTCTTCCAGGTAATAAATTCCTGCAGTACACTGAAAAAAAAAAGAAAAAAAAAAAGAGAGATGAAGTTTCAGGTAACATGGGCTTTACCTTCCTGCCTCTGAATCATTTTGTTGAGTGAATTATGCCAAACCATCTGCACAGCCTTCAGCTCACACAGAAAAAGGTGGAGAGGAATTTCAATAATAGTGCCAAAGAGAGGATTCTCATTTTCTTTTATATACCACAGTGGATTTCAGAGTTACCCACAAACACACCCACATCTTTATTTTGTCTCTTAAACTCCTGTATCAGCACTATTAATGAAAAGAAGATTTAGTATATTAAAATGCAAATTAAATGAACTTTGGCAGAGAATTCCTGCGGTACTCCTATCATTACGAGTAATAATTAGCTTATGAGCTGAAGTAGTGGTTTACTAAAAATAAATAATATTTAGATGGAGGGCTTTAATCTGACATGTCATATTCCACTTCAAGTCTAAGTGTAAATGACTTCAGTTTCACTTGAATGATCTAGAAGCAGTATCCAGGCAGAGATCTTTAAAATAATAGTTCTTTATGAAGCAGCATTAGAATTTTAAGTAAAAAAATCTATCTAAAATACTATGTAACAGATAACAAACCTGTGACAATTAGCAATAGCTATGCAGAGCGCTAAGGTGCAATTTTCTCTTCCTAAGTAGGACACACAGCATGTTTCACTGGAATTACGAAGTAGAAGGAGCCTAAAATTGTTTGAGCCCTTTGAACAAGATTTCAATGGTTGTAATATGGCAGCCATTTGATTAAGGTAAAGGAGGCAAATGAAGCTTTTTGACTCTATAGAGGTGGATTGGAAAAAATCATTAACCTTTTTCCACAGTTCTAGATGAGTCAGACAGGAGATACTGAAAACAGGATATCTGGGGTATTTTGACAATTTAATTGAGGTTTGCTTCAGATTTTCAGTGGAGCAAGGGTTATTTGATTTAAATTGCTCTGTCTGGCAGTACTCTTTTTTTCAAAAAATGAGGTAACACTTCCATCAGAATTAAAAAGATAATTGTATCATTCTCCTTCATCTGGTCCTTATTCAAAAATACTTCAACCTGTCCTGGGGAACAATTACATGATTTTCTCACTTTTAAAATAGGCTCTTGTCCACAGTACTCTGTATGGTTTTATTGTTTACCAACAAAAGCAATGTTATTTGGCAGTTCTTCCCTTAAGCATTCTGTGACCAGAGGTGAATTAATTGTCAACACAAGTTCTTAAAAATATTGTTTCACTTTAAAGGATAAAACATACATACTCCACTCATCTACAAGAGGTATATCTATAGAGATATAAACCAAGCAGGTCTGGAGGCTTCTTATATGAGAAAAATTAGGCTTATCTATATGATTAGACTTTTTTCAAGTGTCCTCTTTTGTAAGTGCTATAGTTCTTTAGTTCTGCTGGTTCCCTGCTGCTAGATTTTAAACGGGGAAAGAAGTTTCTTAGGTGGCAGAAGGCAAAGAGCAAAACCTTCATCGCAGTAATTCAGTCATCATCTCATTCCAGTCCAAAGGCATTCACAAAGTCAAGAAAAAGCTTGTCTTCACATTTTGCTTACCCTCCATGAAATGTAACCATCTTCATTTTACAAGTATCTCAATAACTAGATATTGTGTTCATAAATTATTTTGGAACAGACATATTCATATTGAGAATGATTAATGAAGCTGAATTGTTTTCATAGAAGATAATACAGTGATCATGAAGTTGTTCTCATAGTATATTCCAGCCTTTTTGTCTGTCATGCAACTCATTCTATGAGCACCACATTCTTTTGGTAATTTGCAATTACTATTGAATTTTGGAACATTGTGTAGTGAGGAATTTAAAAGGAAAGTTTCATTTTTTATCTCAGAAAATTATGATGCATCAAAAATTAATTCTTCTAACTTCTCACATATATCGGTTTCTGGAAAACATTGGTCTGAAATGCAATTTCAGATTGAAAGTAGAGAAACAATCACTTTTTACCCTTGCCTGACATCTGAACAGGCACCTATCCCAGGGATTAGACTAAGGACATTAAACATAAGAACTAGATGTTCAAGCCCTGGGAGAAGACACTGTTTTTGTCACCCTGGATAAGTGCCCTAACCATTGCTCAAAATTGTTTGGTCTTCCTCCAGAAGAAAGTGAATCAAAAAACGTATTTGTTTTGTACCCAAGTGGCATTAGAGTTCTGTTTACAGACCAATTTATTTCTGTGAAATAGTAAAAATATTTAAAACACTTCATTTTGGGAGGCTTTCTATCTGAGGATTAGTTTATTATCCTAAGACAAAATTGATTTCAACAGTGCATTTGGTTAGGTAAAAATAAAATCTGAATCCTTGAAGTATCAGGCAGTAAAAAAAAATTGAGATGATTTTTAGATCAGTCACGAAATCAGGCAGAAAACAAAAATACAAATCTTTCATTTTGCCACATATTGGTCTTCTTTTGAAAAGACCTGTAATGTAAAAACACAATTTCACAGCAAGATTTAGTTCCTGTCTAATATCTCATGTATACATTCACATTAAGTTTTGCTTAACACTTCCCTTTAATCTTAATGAAGAAACGTGTGAACTTTATTATGAGTTTACATTAGAAAACGTTACTATATTTATGAGTACCTCACTAAGGAGAAGTGAGCACAAATCTGAGGATTTTTTTACAGTCAGTCTGACGTGGGCTCCCAGCATCCAGATAGACTGAGTGGAGGGTTTAGGAGCAAAGTCAAAATAAAGAGAAATCCCCTAATGGAAAAATCACCTGTCAGACAAGCTCTACT
>VZTT01037994.1:21421-53547 GCA_013400855.1 Buphagus erythrorhynchus | reverse complement strand
CACCTAGGTGTTTTCAATGAAAATCTTTCCCATGCACTAGTGTGCGAGCATGGTAGGTGACTTTATTTTTGTGAAGAAGCTCCAAGTACAGTTGTGCATGAGAAACCAGTGCATGTCAATAAAAGCTTGTTCTCCCTAGGACAAAGGTATCCCTTCTGTTATGGAGCTTTGGGAGCCCAGTGCACAGTACTGCAGAGCTTCTGCCCAAAAAAGGAGAGGGAACAAGGAGGAACAGTAGTGAAGGGGACAAAAAGGTTCATCCTGGCCTAGGGCCAAAGCTGTCCTGCACTATGATGGACAGTAGGAGTTCGGGATTAACCCCAGATGGGAAGGGGATTTGGATGAGAAGAAAACATCTCCACTTGCTCCTTTGGGTGAGGCTTATATGCCCTGTGCACAGCTAAAGAAGCAGAAAGCGATTTAACTTGAGCTGAGGATCTGATCCATGAGGATGTCAGAAATACTGAAACAAAACATATTCAAACAAACAAAGAAAAAAGTTCCTTAGCTGTTTGCCTGACTTTTTTTCCTCTTCTTTCCCAAAAAGAGCTCATCTGTTTTCACTTAAATTACTGGGACCACTGCTGAAAACCAGAAGGAGTAATATGCAGCATGAAAATAAAAATCCTTGCCTTCTGGTGAACATGGCAAGAATAACATAACAAAGACATGATTAATAAGTCAACGAGGAGCAGGAGGTGAAGAGAGGAATGAATAAGAAGGCTGAATTTAAGTAAAAAATTTTGATAACCAGCAACAGGTATGTCTGATGCAGATGTGTCTAATTATTTAATGACAAGTTAATGGGATTTACAATATATACTGTAAATCTCTATACCACCGAACAGGCAAACTGCCACAGATTCTATCTCAGATTAACAGAGGGCAAAGCATTTATATGCCTCTGACCCTACTTATAATTTCATAGGGAAAAAAAAAAAAAACAAAAACAACAAAATAAAAAGAAAAAAGAAAACAAAAACTCCACCCCTGATGTGGAGTTATCAAACAGTGGTAAAGTTAGTAGAAACATACTTTCTGTACAATAAAAAGTACAAATAGAGCTCCTACTTTTTTATTCTTGATTTCACCTTTAGCTTCCAATTCTTATATTGCATTTTGCTTTCATTGTTTTTTTTTTAACTTGAAAATCTCATCTGGGCAGATCCAGAAAAAATTGTTAAACACATTAAATGTTACAACCATTTAAATAGCATGAATATAATTATCTAGGTTTATTTTGCTAGAATTATGTTTAAAGATGATCTTTACTTAGTGCGCTATGAGGTCTCTCTATTATACATGCTAAAGTTAATAACATTGTTGAGACTGGATAAAAAACAGAACACTAACCAAGATTGTCAAGAAATAAGAAGGAACAATTGAATCACTACAGCTTTCTATACTTAAGTACTAATATCCTCTAAAGTGTACATATTTAAAAGAGCTAGTCAAAACCTTAAATGTTTCACCTATTCAAAGGACAGACCAAACCTTATTTTGCAAATGCACAAAATATTCCTAGATAAACTCTTTTATCTGTTTAAAGAAGAGGACTGTGAATGTCATTTATCAGTTTAGTGTCAATCACTAAAAGGATTGGCAAAAGTACAAAAACACAAAACTATATAAACATATATCCAGGTGAACCACTTGTAATTAGTCACAAATGAGTCATTCACAGTGAATTCATGGGGAAGTAGTATTTCTAGAAGTTGAAGAACATGGGGTTATGAGTGACTTGATTGCTGCACCTGTAAAAAAGTCCTGGTAATTGTGGTTCCAGAGTGTCCACTAAAATAATATATCCATTAATCAAATGCAGTTGAAGAAATTATTTTCAGTAGTAACTGTAGCTTGAAAAATCCTACACGCAAAATATTTGTGTACAAGAGATAAAAAATAGAAGAAACTATGGACACAGCATGAGCTGCTGGACTACTAATCAACTGCAGTTTTGGGAATTTTGGTCATGATTTAGTAACACCATCGCGGTGGGAATTGTATTCAATTGTTTGAATGTTACAGCTGCTTGAAAAGTCCCAATCAATTAATAATAAATTAGGTTGCATGAAGTTAATATGCAAAGGCTTGATGAGCTGCTAATGAAGAATTTTTGTAATTTGCTATTTGTATTCCAGTACATGTTTTGGGGTAGGGTTTTTTGAGGATTTATATGGGGACCAAAACTGTAGTGAGTGCTTAAAAAACAAATAAGGCCTTTGTTTTTTTAGGGGGAGAGGGTTTAGCAGATGATAAATGAGCCTATAGAATTCAAAGCATTTAAAATCTTTTCCTATCATCTTTGAATCAGTTGGAGAATTATGTTCATTTGGCTCAACACATGGACCTTAAATTTAAAAATAACCATATTCCTTCCTGAGTGAGGCAATGAGCAGGATAAAAGCCAGATGTACTGGTTGTCTGAGATACTTAACATTAATGTTTTTCTTGACACATTCACACAAAGCAAGTAAGTGTGTGGTTCACGTTGTGAAAGCTGTGGTTAGAGCCTGACTCTGTCCAGGAGGTTGAGAGAATTTCTGTTTCCAATATCCCCCATGCAGCAGAGCAACATGCTTTTTCACATACCTGGCGAGTATGTGGAATGAGTGCTCTCAGCAGCTACATGTCACAGAATCACTTGTACAAGGAAAAGTTCCATGGACAAAGGAAGTAACTGGCTTTGAGGGTCACTAGACTCTGCTTATTCATCAAATTAGGGAATTTTCATAGAGATAAGTCACTTTTGATTAAATTCCCAAAATTTCTCTGATTATTTGCCAATTCACCTTTGTTGAGACTGCTTTCTGGCAGCTGGTCTACCACATTTTCACCCTTTCAGAAGCCACGTCTCCTTGAGAGCTCAGCAGTAATTTATTCACTTACAGAGGGAATCCAAAATCTTCAGTTTTCCAGCCAGATGAGTCTGAAACAGAAAGTAGAAATAAAACGTTTCTGATAAAGAAATTAACTCTTGAAGTTCCACTTTATTCCCAAGCCCATGCCTACTGATTTTTTATCTGCCAAACGTATTAGTTCAGTCCATTGGTCTCTTTTTCCTTTACTGAATTTTTGCACCAAAGGGGGAAGAAAACATGATATTTCATTGCATGGTTTTAATACTTTGCATGGAAATGAGATTTTAAAGTGGAAATTTATGTAAATTAGGAATATTATTTAGTCCTTAGAGGAACCTATAATTCAGAGACCCAATTCCTATCACAGTTGTTTGGGGTTTAAAGCCTCTTCAAGAGACCTGGAAGCCAGAGATTCAAATGCTTGTATCCAATTAGGGAGGCCATAGGTGTAAAGAGCAACAGTATGTGTGTGCTTTCATCATTAGCTCAGTGAACATAATCAAGCTATCCTCCATTTCAGTCAAAGGTAGATCACAGTGAAGAAATTAAGTCAAGACTTTAGATCTGAAAACACAGAACAGTCTGATCAGTTGAGATCATGTTTCTCTGTGCTACTGCGAGTACTTGGAAGCAGATATTTGTGCCCTTCTCCCAGCTGAGAGCATATACATATTTTGCCAAATGCATGTATTCTTTGAAAATGCATAAACAATCCTCAGCACACAAAACAGATTCTCCTTCTCCTTGGTGTGTGCCCTAAGCACAAAACAAGAACATTTCATTCTCTATTTCTGATGTCCAGTTTTCAGTGTTGAGCAGAGGTGAGGCTGTATGCTGGAGTATCTTCTAAAGAACAATTCTTGGTTCTTTCATGCCAAAGAAGAGTAAATAATCCATTTCTTGTTATTGTTTTAAAACGTTATTGTGGAAGTTGAAGAAATGCAACCTTCAGTCTTCTAAATCTTCATGGGCAAACTGAACTCGGCTACTCTGGAGCCTGTGCAAATTTCTAGGATCACTTCTCAGAAAGATGTATCAATAATAACACCATTTTAAAGCAAAAGCTGCTAACAAGTTTTAGGTTTCTCCTTACAGAGTTTAGTTTGTAAATTAAGAAATTGATCAGAAATTTGTTCATAAAGTACCTATAATAGCAAGTTGCTATAAAGGCAAATGCTTGTTTATTTTTCTTTGAAGCACAAGCTACACCACCTGTCTCTATGCTGCTGCAGTTAATGTGTTTCTGTATATGAAAGCAAAGGAAATGAAAGTAGGTCTCTCTTTTACTTCCTAATTAAAAAATAGTGGACATAGGAAACTTAGGATCCTCCAGCAACAGATAGGGAGTATGCAGAAGGCTCTGACCTTTCAATGCCATTTCAGCCCTACTATATACAACTGCCAGTTTTTGGTTGATGTTATCTATGGATACTTGTGAAATTGAATCTTACCTAATTGTGTTCAGGTATTGTCCTGCTGTATTCAACTACTGTCTAATTCAGTACTTCATGAGTTCTTACTGGAATGCACGTCTTCTACTGGAGAGAAAGTAAATATTTTCGTTATGATACTTATTTTTGTCATTAACATTATTGCTACTGTTACTATTGCTATTTCTTTTTTACCACATTCTTTCTTGCTTTGAAATCACAGCAAATGAAACTTTATTTTGAAACTGCTTGGAGCTGATGTATTTGTTAATCTCAAATATGTTTATCCTAAGGAAGTGGTTTTCTTTCTGGCATTAGACAGAGATATGTAAATTAATGAAAGATAAGTCAACAGAATGTTTGTAGGCAGTGACAGTTTCCAAATTTAAATGATCAAATAATTTTTATCCAATATTATATTTGATTTTACAGTCCAAAATTATCACAGATATCTTGTATATATGCACACATTTTAGTGCAAAATTTCATATACTCTCTCTTTTCAAAGATAGATGTATTATACTCAAAATTATTGACACAATACAAAGATTATACGTGAAGGTAATAAAGCACACAGAAATAAATGCAGTGACAAATGTACTGCATAACACTGAAACATTTGCTATACTGAATAATCTAAACTTATAAATTACACTAGCAGTCTGAATTACAATTTTTGCAAAATGCAAATGAACTGCAATATGTCAGGCAACAACATTTTCCATTGGGACTTCATGTCAATGGTCTCCATGAGTGAAATCTTGACTTCTCTGAATTCAAGAGAGAAGCTCCTCACAGGGCTATGATACTTCATAACAGAAGAGGATCTCGGTCCCAGAGCTGAGGGAGACTTTTAAATGATCCATCATCTGAGTTCTGTTTACATTGTTCTTTGGAAAGGAACTGAAAGAGCCTTTGAACGTCTTTCTTCTTTGAGAAAAAATATGTAAGTCAACAGGGCTGAGAAAAGAAATTCTTATTTAGATACACAGCAGCAATCCCACTACTGATGAAAGTAAGCTACTGAGATGAGAAATCATGCAACAGATGTAATTTTATGAAGTACTGTATTGTAGCTACCACTGCAAGCAAACAAATAAGCCTGTAAAGGGATTCTCTGACACCAGGAAGAATATTTTTTCATGAAGTTTTCAAATTTTGTATTATTAATCTGTGTCCTCCTATGCAGCTTAGAGTAGAATTCACATACCTGATTTCTTTCCTAGGTCTCAAAAAAAATTGGTTCCTCATTCCCAAGAAAAACACTAAATGTAGTTGAAATGCTTTAATCTGCTCTTGAAACAGGATCTGGTTTTAACAGGGAGCAACTGTACACAGAGTAGGAGGTAATGTCACTTAATCCAAAACTGATACTGATTTATGAAGAGATGATGAGTATAATAAATCTTGTCATGAATTTTAAGGCTATTTTCTATGCAGAGCACCAAGGTAATAAATTGTATAAATTTCTACAAAGACAATAAGGAAAGAACCCTGGAAGTTGTAAACATATAAGGAGGAGCTTAAAATTCATTCCACCCTGTCCTTTGCAGGTATTTTGTCTAGCCTTCACCCACTAAATTTAACTACATACTATCCCCACCTGCATTGCACTTGCAGTCACTTTGGAATACACATCTTATTTTGTTTCAGTTGCCACTCATGTAGTAGGTTCCAACTTAGCACTGTTATTTGTTTGAAAAGTACACTGAAACCCATACAGTAGCCAAATCTATTTGTTTCTGGTTTGGTCCTAGTTGGTTCTGTGGTAATCAAAAGTTTCAATTCTACAGTAAGAAAACAATTCTTAATTATATTCGATTTTTAACTGCTTTGGGTTTGCATTCCTCTTCTAAAGAGTAAAATACATATAGATACATATTTTGTGAGTTTTAAACACAAACCCTCACAGACATTTCTATCAAATTGCCCCATAAAAGGCTGCCATGATTCTCTTTTTCTAACAATTTCCATTTTTAAAGTTTATCATGAACTTTACCAAATTGGTCTTTTAATCTCCTCATTAAAAACATAATAAAGAAGGAAGACAGATTTAAGAAAAAAAATCCTTACTGAGGTCTCCAGCTATAGGGACTTTAAGCACACTTTTATACAGTGCAATGTTTCCCAGGCATAGAGAAGGATCTTTTTTTTTTTCCCTTAAGACTCTGCATTTATTTTTAAGTGCTGTCTCTGCTGCTTTTAAGATAGGGTAGCTGCCTAGGAGTCTGTGATTTCCTCCTGTGGAGCTTTACAAGCTGTTGACATTCTCCTGTAGTGAATTGTGGTTCGTTATTTGACACCACTTTGGTAAACCTTAAGATGCAAAAAAAACCTCATAGTGCTCATGTGGTTTTGGATAGAAGTTGTTCTGGACATGTGATTACTTCAAATAACTGTTGCCTGCTACTTGGAAGCATTCCTTATCTCTTTCAGCATGGCTGGGTAAATTGCACTAGAGTCGTCAAGGGCTGTTTTTGTCCTTGTGGAGATACATGCTCTTGCTGTTACACCAACACCTCATCTGCCTCTCAAGTCCTGTATTAAATCTGGGTTAGCAGCAATATGCTCTTACTAGAGCTGTTATTTGACGTTTTCTAAAGTATTTTCTGGGGAGATCTTCAAATTATTCACCTTAGTAACACAGAAGAACTTCTTCCCCTGAATTCCCACAGCAAGTATCCTTGCCCAATCAAGAGCAGGCACTTGATCGTGGGTCTGCAACAGCAGCTGTTCTATAATTAATCCTAGGTTCAGCTGATTCCTAATTAATAATTAATGTTGTGTTCAGCAGTTTACTTATAGCAAGGATTCAATCGTTTAGTTTTGTACAAGGAATGCAACCTGTCTTTCTGAGATTTTGAGTGTTTAATCCATGAATAAACATAAAATCATGTATTTTCAAGTAACTGTGTTGTTTATATTAGGAATACTCAAACCAATAATTTTTAAAGTAACTATTTTCTACAGTATCACTTCTTTTCATATTCCTTTGAAGATAGTCAGATTTTAAAAGTTAAACTTCCGAAACAGTTGCCATTCATTATACTGCTTATACTGTTAATGAATGTTTGGTCATGCTCTCCTTCTGTCTTTACTTAATTCACTCTGGTGACAATTTACTGTGAGTTTCAATATCCTTGTTGCTGTCAAATGGATTGATAGTCTTCATAATCATGTCTCTCCACCAAAGCTCATCTGGACAAGAGGAAGAGTTTCTAGTAAAGGTGGCCACTAGAGAACTGGAGTATTTGGCTAACGTATGAGAGGTTTTTCATTCCTAATTCAGAGGTTCTAGACTGATTGATTTTTTCCCATACAGAAAGAAAGATAACAGTATTTTCAATAGTGAATAGGAAACAAAATGAAAGCAATACACCTGATCACTGTTCAGATACTTGTTTCTAATGAAAGGCAAAATCCCTGTATTTCAAGGTGACATTATTTTGATCTTTTAGAGTAGTCCATTATCAATCACCCAAGGACTTCCCTGTATATATTTGTCTAACCAACATCTGCTAAAATAAATGAATCTGTGAATCTCATCCTGCCTTTAAACAGATGAGAAGAAAGGAGATCTGATCTCCTTTATGTAAATTAAATGCAACCTCTGGGCTCCTGGTAAGATGCCAATTCATCCTTCAGCTGAGCAAATATTGGAGACCCGATCTAAACCTGGATTTTTTAAGTGATTGCATGTTAATAATGTGTTTATTTGTGACATTCAATTCACTCAGCTTTCTGAAATCAATAAAATAATCCTTGTTAGAGGGCTCTGGATAGAGAATATAATTTCTTCTGGCTCATAAAGGAATATGTTGTCATTAGCAAATTTTGAGGATTCTGTGGCTTTCTTCATTCAGTCAGTGACACAACCAGTTCCCTAGAGAAACTTAGTTTTCACTTACAGAAATAGGAATGTTCCCTAAAGAATTTCTACAGAGAACTGGTATGGGGGAAGGCTGATGTCTCCCCCAATACTGCCATCAAGAATGGTCTTATGAGACGTATAACACATAAACTTGCTTATATTTAAGGTGGAGCGCATGGACACAGCAGTGAAAAATAGATACACTTTAATAAAAACTGACGCAGCTCAGCCCTTGCCTACTCTGCCCCTGCTGGCCCAGCTAGCTGATGGCCGCTGCCCTCAGGAGTGTGCCAGCCCCAGGACGCCAAGGACCTGGAGTCTGGCTGAGGCACTCAGCCCTTAACGCTGCTTTCTGCGTCTGAGAGAGGACAAAGGATCAGGAGGAGACCAGCCTGGATTCCGAGGAAAGGGATTTATTAAGGAGGAACGGGACGATAACTGAGCGCCCGGGAAGGGACGCCAAAAAGGCGAGGAGTAGAGGCTTACAGTAACTGAAATAGGGGCCCTCCCCCAGGGGAGGGTACAGGCACAAACCAACCAGAGAAAGCAATGGGCGTTAGTTATACGGGGAGGGGTCAGGGGTACATAGAACCAATGGGGTACATCGAGGGTGGGGCTACATACAGCTCAGCAAATCATCAACTGAGTAAGGGATACATGACACAGAAACCCCTAGAACAAGGGGAGGGGCTAGGAAGGATTGACATTCAGAGGGGCAGGGTTTTGGGTGAGGGACAGGGAAGGTTCCAGTTCGAGGGGAGGGGTTTAGGGTGACGGACTGGGGCAAAGGCGGGAAAGGGAGAAACCATTTCACAACAACAAGGGGTACAACTTGGAACAAACCATTAAACAGGAACACATTACAATCAAACAACAGATGAATAAAACGCGAACCGCAACAGAAAATTACTAAATATTTATGACTTTGTGCTATTTTTTGTTTATACATTTAAAAGCTTTCAAAAATATATATCAAAACATTTTTCAAATAAAGACTTCCTAATGTGTCAAAAAATAAAGATGTCATTTTCAACCTGCACATTTTCTAAATTTTGTACTAAATCATTGTGAGCTTGTTGTGTGACAGCATTACTAGCCATGGATCCCATGTGCTAACTAATTATAGTGTGGACGTGGGCTGAGAAGTGTGCTGGCATGATGCAGACAGAACGGCTTTCTCACTATTCTTTCTGAAGTATTTTCTTCATCTCTCATTCTGGTTACATTATACCATCTGCTTTCAGTTCTTTCCAGTCTTGCTTGATAGAAGATAAGGGTATAGCCACTTTTGGAAGAAGGAAAATGTCAACCCCCAAATCTTTCCTGTGTTAAAAAAATCCCACATCAAAACCCCAGACCAACAAGGGTGAACAGTCCCCTAATGTATAACATTCAACTTGTGCATGAATGCATCCGTGCACATGGAACTTGGGGTTTTTTTACAACAGTACTTACCAATGTTCCTTTTTGTATCCATAAACACTTCCAAAAACTTCTGGAAAATCTCCAGTGAGACCATATAACCTTTTTTTCTCATTTTTCTATATCCATAGTGGAAATTATATAATAGTTTGAATCAGATATATACTACACATATTTTATCTGAAGTGTACACCATACAAAGTTATAAGCATCCAAGCTTTGACTTCTCTAGCAGTTATTATATCAATATGGTTAAGTGGCTTTAAGTGTAATCATTTAGAACCCTGAAAAAAATGTGGTCTTAATACTGTATCTTGCAGAGAAGAATGGATGTTATTTTCAAGTCCTTACTGTAAATTCAGTATGCTGGGGTTTCTCTTTCAGCTTCAGCAAAATTATTGCATTTATCACACATAATATGAATTGTATAGTTCACATTGTGGTAATCTGCCAATGGTTAGAATGAAAACTGAGTATATACAGGCAACAGTAGATAGACTGGGGGAAAAACCAAAACCATAAAGTGTATCTAGAGTAATTATTTTTCCTGTACTATATACGAACTGCTTTATCTGTTCTCTCTCTGTAGCTTTCTGAGACAAGTTTTAACAGTTTTTAATTAAAACATTGAATTCTGATTTTGAAGTATAATATATCTGCAGTGTTCAAACATGCTTCCACTCCAAGGCAGGAAAGGGGCTAAGGATAATTCTGTAAATCTGAAATAAAGAAGCATCTCTCCATCATCCTCTGTCAGTAGTTCTGTGATGCCAGTTAAAGCTGGGAGTTCAGAGGCAGTCTGGTTCAGAGACATACCAATCTGACATGTGGCAAAATGAGGACAGAAAAGTCAAAGGTTGGTGAAATAGAATTTTGCAAATAGATAGTATTACCAAATAATAAGATCACCACCATGGGCAGCTAAACAGGTACATACATTGTATTTAATTGAGCCTGGGAGGACTTTGTCCTTCACAGTTCTTCAGGCATTTGAATCCAAGGGTCATGTTGTATTCACATACTGCAATTGAATTATCTCAGACTTACCATAGGGTAGAAGTTGAATATAGCTATCAGGGAAGCACTTTGCCACATATCAGCTATTCTGTTAGCACTGCCTTAGCTCACTTAGCTAGTGCATGTAATGTAATTCAAGGTAGCTTACCCTAAAATTATTATTCTCAATAGATGCAAAATGTATTTAACTGTCATTAATAAGGGAAATTTTAAATATGTTTTGGGCTTTATAAATTTAGAAGGTATGGGTTGCTTTAAACTCAGATTTGTCTTTTACCCAGGCAAATGTGACTGCATTTGTAGATTATAAAATTTATTAAGATTTGTTTCTCAGACTACTTAAAGAGCATTGTTTCCAAAATAATAGCAGTGCTTAATGCTGAGTGCTGTGAGATGTTTTAGCCATTTCTAAGGAAGGGAAAGGTCACGGAAATTTACTGCATTATATAAATGCAATGATCTCTCCATATGCAGCTTCTCTGCAGTGAAATAAAGAATAGCGCTAGCTGAATTTTGTCCCTTGTAATTTAACTTTCTGTACTCTGAAAAGCATTGTCAATGGCAAGGGAAGCTATTAAGGTGCTTAGAGAGTGTCTTGCATTTATAAAAAAAGCATAGCAGATCATTATTTTGTTTATAGAATCATAGACTGCTTCGGGTTGGATGGTGAGTTATTGACGTAAACACATAATGTTTAATGTTCATTTTTCATGTTGATGCTTTAATATCAGTATCCTTGCAAATTTTTGCTATTTATATAAAATGGGTGGATCTCTCTCTTTAAAACAGCTTGCATCTGTTTTTAAAGCAGTTAAATAGTAAAGACATTATCTATGTGCCATTGAAACACACTTCGACTATCTGAAAGGTGTGTAAAATTCATTTCCTTCAGAAGTACAGGTAGGACAATTTTTTCTGGGAGTTTACAAATAATATTTTTCATTATGAAGTATGAAATTAAATATTTTTCAGGTAGAAGATCTACTTTAGAGGGAAAACTGACATATAAATTTAACTTATTTTGGTTTATTGAGTCTCAGCATGCCACTTCTGTGTGTCCTGTCACAGAATACAGTCAGCCCAAACTTCTTACATTGTTTTCATATAGGTTTGATTTTAGTTAAAACACACAGATAACTACCTCTGTTGGTACAGATGCAGCTGTTTTGCTTTGTTAGAAATTGAATTGCTCCCTGCTCATTTTCAAACTCTAGACAGTTTCACACTATTCCCATGCTTTTAACTTAGATAGATTAATTCACATTTAGATACAGCCAACATTTATACTCGGTGCAGAGTCCCACATATAAATTTTCAAAATCCCCTTTTCCTGCAGTAATTTTTGCACATATTCAAAGGAGTCTAAGCTGTGGAGGAATACACCAAGGGGACTCTGCTGACCTGTGCCAGAGCACTCAAGCATGCTTAAAATCTCCTTCAACTTTGAAAGCCCACCCAGGTCCTGCACTCGAGAATGAGGGTTGTGCAGAGAGGAAATCCTACTACTTCCTCTAAATTGCCTCTAAAAAGTTATTAAATTCCTTGATTTATAAAGGCAGATCCTTTTTTTCTTTTTGCTTGTTTTTTTGTGGGTTTTTCTGGAGGGGGTGGATTTTTTAATTAGTTTTTTGGCTTTTTGTTTTTGTTTTTACAGTACTTTTCCTTCCTGCTTTTATCCTTCCCTTTCTCAGTCAGTTTTATTTTGAAGTAAAACAAAAACAACCTTTTCTGAGTGTTTGGTAGTTAATTTGAGTGCGAACATATGTTCAGCATGCTCAGTTTTAATCCCATTTACCAGGGGACAGCACCACTGGGCTCAGGTATGTGTAGCAGCCTCCAGAGCTTCGTGTCCATCCCTCTGCCACGAGCAGCCCATGGCAAAGGTTGGTAATTCTGCTCTCCCATCAGCTGGGATAGGGCTGCTGCTGGTGTATTTGGAGCCATGGCCTGTACAGGACAGCAGCGCTCCTGTTCTCCCTCGGAAATCTTCAAGGTCGATGCGAGTCGAGGGCGGACGGGCCATTTGAAACGGTGTGGCATAACAAATGGAAGTGTCCCATTTCAGCAAGTCGGCATGAAGTTTATTCCTGTCACTGGTGTCACCAAATCAAATTTACTCGCAAAAGGAAAAGCTATCAAAGACTCCTGTTTCCTTGCTTATAATCCAGGAACTACAGAGCCATCTACTGGTGCTTTTTATACCTTTAGGTACAACTTTAAGGCATTTGGGAACAAAATGAACGAGTCCTGGATCTATAAGGATGTTCATTCAAATTAAACCAGTGAGTTTTGCCTTTGTGATTGCAACTTTAGGGTGAAACATTAGGACAATGGGGCAACCATGCTACACCTGTGAAAATTCGTAACAATAAGCAAACTGGTAAAATAAGGACAAGTTAGACAGTCAGTGAAATAGTAAAGCTTCAGTAGAGGCTTAAAGGGCTTCAAAATCCACTGTGTGTGAGAGAGAGAGAGAGTGTGTGTGTGTGTGTCTGTGTGTCTGTGTGTCTGTGTGTGTGTGGTGACTGCTAATGACAGATATTCTTACTAGGCTAAATAGCTGCTATCTTAAAATGTAGTAAATACAGACTCCTTGACAACCAATTCTGCTATTTCAGGTAGTCCTTACTGAAACAAAAATAATACAACTTGAGAGTCTTCGGTGGAAGATAGGCTCTTTCTTAGGCACGAAAGAAGGCAATCTACACATAGATGAAGTTTCCAGCAATAATCAGCTTCACATCCTTAAATAAGCATCACTGCAATTTCACTGTTGCTTTTGTGTGCCTATTGCAGAGCTGTGCTCTGGTAGGTCTCATTGAAACCTCACATTCAGGTGGCAGGGCCTGTTCAGTGAAAAATCTACCTACATATGTAAAGTTTAACATTGAGATGACTAGTTATGACCACTGTGAGGGACTTCTAATTAAAGACACGAGTGAGGCAGCTTGCTGCCAGACACTTTCTCCTCTGGAGAGTTTCTGCAAATCCCTCCTGCTAAGGATGCCAGAATAAGGAATGCAGCTAGGAAACTAGAGGAGTTTCCAGTCCTTGTCTATCCTTTGGATAAATCTACAGCAGTATATAAAACAAGTTGAGGATGATTTCTCATTTGAGACTAAGTGGCACAGACAAGCTCACAGCACAAATGCACTTTCTAAAGGAGAGTATTCAAATATACATTACAAACAGCTTTTACCTAGGCCTTCTCTCAGACCCATGTACTGCCAAAATCCTAAGGTATTGTGAAATAAAAATACATATTTTGCTCAGTTCAGACCTGAAATCATGTGTTATCTATACAGTAACCAATGAGCATTCCCTGATCTCTGTCAGGAGGGTGCAGGGAGGTGTTTGAGGGGTCAAAGTCATAGTCCTGAATGACTGTGAGACATGAGAATCAAACTGGCCTGACCTTGGTTTTTCTGAATGTGGAGAATATTTTTGCCATTTGCTGTGACTTGAACCATGCCTGCATACTACCCTCAACAGAATGAGCAGGGATGAGCCAAAAAACTGCTTTTGGAAGTTTGGTGGCTGTTAAGCAGTTCTGAGGATCATGGATCAGTGTTAGGCACATGATACGTGGGGTTTTTTTTTGTTTTGTTATTATGGGAAGGCAGAATTGCTGGAACAAAAGTAGGTCAGACACTGGTTGTAAATGACAAGGAAAGAAATGAAATACAGAGTGGAGAGTGTAAGTAATTTGGCACAGAGTCAGAGAAAAATTGCAATGAAAGGTGAGGGAAGGAAATTAAGAAAAAAGTAACTACCAATTCTGAGACTGGAAAGGACATAATAAGGGGGCCTACACAGATAAAAATGAAAAAACAGAAAGAAAAGGACATAGGTTAAGACAAAAACTGACAGAGAAAACAAAAGGGGCCTAACTGAACTCAGCATACAGAGATCTCTAGTCAAGCATGTGCTCTCTAGGCATTTCCCTAATTCCTATGATCTTTCATAACGATAAACTCTAATCCTTACTAGAACAGAGATATTTGTCTCATTTATCAGTAGAATTAAAAGGGCTTTTCCTACCTTCAGGACAAATATTCTCAAATGCAAATAATTTCCCACATTAGCTATGTGGGAAATAATAGCTTTGTCTTTTCTTTCTACAAGTGCTTGTGCAGCAAAGCTCTCCATCATGTCAATGCAAATAATCCATCTACATTTGGCAAAATATTTAAGCCTTTGTTTAATATTAGACACAGACATAAGAAGTCTCATGTTAAGGAATTTGATCCCAACTATGAGTTTTATTTAATGCTGTACCTATGCATTTTCCTTGAATGAGACATTTAGATGTGTACTTGGCTATCTGTAACTTAGTGCCTGTATCTCTGAATCCAAAATCTGCCACATTATATAACCAGAGACTGGTTCAAGAGTCAGTCACATCAGAAATGTGACTGATTCTGGAAGGTCCAATGAATATCATGCAGCTTCCACTCAGATCAGAGAGGGCTGGAGGACTGTCTTCTCAGAGACCATCTGTGTTCAGCTAATGCTCTTTCAACAGCACTGTGCTGCCAGCACTTGCAAGCAAGGGCTGAGGAGGAGGTGGGATTGCAGTGGAGAGTCACCAGTCCCTTTTTTATACCTCCTTTCACCCACTCTGCATTCTGTAGTGTCAGAAGATTCATCTACAGAGATGCCAGGCTCTTCCATCAACACCTTACCTGCTGACTGTTCTTTCCCAGGAGAAACATGTAGATGAAGCTCTCTCCTACATGAACACAATGGATTTCAAAGGGTTTAGCACTGATTTCACCTTTTGTACAGATTCCAATACATATATACAATTACAATTTAAAAAACCCTGAAAATTGTCTTGAGCTTTTCACTCTTTCATCCTTCACATTTTAAAATCTGTAATTTTCTGGATTTTATTAGACAAATTGATCTGAAAACTACAAGGACCATGCTTCCTAAGACTGCTCAAGAACTGCTACTATGTGCCACTAGAGTCCAGAGGCTCGCTGAGGGGGTTTATCTTCACACTATTGTAAACTTTTAAATGTTCTGAGAATGAGTGGTGAAGTGTTATTGGATTTGCTGAATATACCCATATGCTGATATCTGCAGCAAAGTTAAAACACATTCATGTACTTTATTGCTGTTGACAGATCATAATATATAATTAAAAGAGAAAGAAATAAAAGCCAGAAGAGGAATAAAGCCCATCTTAAAGACTTCTTTTAATGAACCATTTAGGTCCTTGTGGATGTGTTTAACAGGAGCTATTTATTTGTTCTTATAGTAAAATTCAAATCTATAAATTTGCTTGAGATTCCAGTATTTTCTTAATGCAATAATAAATGGGTTTTATTTAATTGTACTACAGTAGCACTGAAAAGCATGAGCAGAGAAAAGCTTTTTGCACACTATGAATGGACATTAAGAAACAATTCTTCCACTACAGAGTAAGCTGACAAGACAGAGAGACTACCTGTGCCACAGGCTGAATGTATTTGTATATTGCATTTTGTAAAAAAACATTCTCATAGAAGTGCTTACAAAACTGAGAAATCTGTTTCAATCCAACAGTTTACAGGAGTGGCATTCATTGACAGTACATATGGTCAATATATTCATTAGCAGTATATATGCAAACATTTAATCCTTAACACTTCTATATTAAATCAGCTGGAGGTGAACAATCCTACTCACCTTCAGTTAAGGCACGTTAGGGCTGATGACCAAGGTACCAGTCACCAAGGTGGAGGTGGCCAGGATTCAGAGCATTTTGATGAAGAAAACTGTGGCCCAAGTTTAGATGTTTTTATTTCTTCATTTTCATTACTATTTTTTTTTTCACTCCATGCTTTATACAAAATAAAGGGGGTGATTTCACCTGCTTTTGACACAGTTTTTCTATTTGTTTTCACCAAACATCTTCCTGCTTGTTCAGCAGAGTTCCTCTATCAAACATCTCCCACTATACTTTCTTTGTTCTTACCTTGTAGATTTTGCTGCTTCCACAAAACACCATGTTGGAGGAAATATACCACAAATCTCCATTTACCTGCTTGCAGTTATATTCCACATCCATATTTAGCTGTGTTTAAAAAGGTTTATTGCTGCTTCTGGTATTGACAGTGCTACCATATTTAAAAAGTCTACATATTTTCATATATTTTAATGTCCTTAAGTCTGCATTTAAGTCAAGCAAATATTGGCCATATCCTTCTTAGCCAGCTAACAGAAATTTCAACTATTCCTTTATTTGTTTAGTTGACTGAACTCCCTTAAATAAACTGCACACAGTCTTAAACGACTTAAACAGAAGATATGTAGTCAAAAATGTGACCAACAGCACAGAGAAAATCAGGTTTGGTTTCCAGTGAATGAGCACAGTTCATACCCAGCAAAGCTTGTTCATCAACATGATTTTACTGAATGCCCAAGGCCAGAGGTATGCACAGGCAGGTATGGAAGGTACAGGTGCAGCAGTTTCTCCTTTCAGTTGCAGAACTGGAACTTAATCTGCAGTTGCCTTCTCTGTTTTCTCTCACGTGGGGGAACCAGGATGTTCAAGACTCTAGCTTTGTCTGGCAGCTACCCAAATTTATAAACACTCAGGGGAAGCTTCAATCAATCAGAACATCTCCAACCAACAATTTTTTTCCCAGGATCTTCTTCTTTTCTTGCTTCTGCTATTAATACTGGAAAGGGAAATTACTGGGTTTCAGTGGGAGGTTTTTTTGGTTTGTTTCTTTTTAATAAAAAATAATAATTTTAAGTGGTTTTCATTTTCCTCTTAAAAAATCAGAAAGCATTTTTTTATTTATATTCCACTGTTTCTTTTGACTGGTGAAGATGTATTTGCACACCTGGAGTCATGCAATTTTCCTGAAGCTGGGAGAAGTCTTGAAAAATTATGGAAGATGCATTTTTCATTCTGCGATTCTGTAAGTTTTTATAAAGTTAAGAGATAAGATGACTTTTATTTTCTAATGTATAAAGTATTTTTTGTTTTATATGTGTAAACTCTTAAGAAGAGATACCATCATATTTAGGAGACAGATTAAGGCCATGAGCAGATTTAATTTCATCATATATCTCATGATGCTCCAGTGATTCCTAGAGTAGAACATGATGGGGCTAGTCTTCACTCCCATTCTGATAAAATGAATATTCATAATCATGAAAAATCTCATACTGACAACAGAGTTAAATTCTGTTAATATTCACAGTTGGGCAGGAGGTACAGCTGTTAAAGATTTCTCTTATATGCCCGTGTCCTTTTAACACCATGACTAATTAATATGGAAAAGGAATATTTGAAATAAACAAAAAGAAAAATCCTCAGATGGTATAATTTGGCATCATTTTGTTACTTTCTTGGTATATAATCCAGCTTTCATGCTCCTGGATCAATTTCCAGTACCTAACTAAAACATGAAAAAGGGAAGTTGGTAAGAAGGATCACTTAAGCAGCCTAACAGTGGAGAGGAAATAGAGTCCTCCAGGAACTTTTCAGTTTGCATATGTGACACTTTCTCTTTATCCTATAGTTCTTAGAAGCAAGCCTAAACTTAGTGAAGCACAGATGTAAAGACAGATTGTGAGTACAACTGAATTTAATTCTTGTCATGATGAGCTGCTCCAATGACTCATGAGATATATATATTTATTTAAAGATATATGTGTCTCAAATAAATAGTTAAAAGCCTAGCTCACCTCTACTAAAAATAACAGTAAATTGTTTAACATTAGTGGCAATTCTATTTGTTTGTTTCAATTTTTAAAAAAACCAAAACATATTGCTTGGGGTTTGGGATTGGAATTGGTTAGATGTGTATTCACCCTGCCTGGACACTACATCTTGGAAACAGCATAATTGCTGCTGTTTGAGTATATCCTACTGAAACAAAAAATTATGTCAAGCTACAAAGATTTGTATTATGAACAAGACTGAAAAAGCTGAATGGATGTTCACTGGATGCAAGGGAACAGCAAAGCTATCCATGCAAGGGTTATAAAGTTATAACAGGGATTAAATCAAATCCAAGCCCAACCTTAAATTTTAAAGATGAATAAACAGACACTAAAGACATTGTTCTCTCAAAAATTAAGGAATTAGAGAACAAAAAAATTTAAGTGTCATTTCTCAAAGGCTAATAAACCTGAAATATTTGAAACAAGGAACTATCACAACTATGAGCTCTAGAAATCAGAAAATGGAAGCTAGGACAAAAACTATTAGACAAAGAGGAGCCAAAGGGAAAAGCTAGAGATATGGTATCAAGATGAAGGAAAATCACCACAAGCAGGGGCAGGAGGTAAAACAGAAGGCCAGATCTTATCAGCATATATTTTTATCCAGGCTCCTAAATAAGATCATACGCTTTTTTTGTATTTATGTGTTTGTTCAAATACTTGGATTTGCTGAGTTTTGTGTTGTTGTGGTTATTACATTACTCCCATCATGCCCCAGTACAATCAGTAGAGGTGACATCTATATTAAATAGAGCAAAACAAAACAATTGTCAGCTTCTCTCCTCTTCCCTCGCTCTTGTTTGTTAATTCTAGCATGCTGACAACCAACACCACAATCTGTAAACAAGTTTTATTACAAACCAGCAAAGAGTTTAAAAGTATATTTCTCTCTAACCACACCAGCTCTTTTTAACGATTTTGTGGTTTTATGGTAGCCTTAATTATTTACATTGTAAATACTTACTCATTGATCAGATTATTTAAATTAATTGTAGCCTTCCACATCTCAGAACATACAATTAGTTTGGGGTATTCCTTCATCATATTTAATCTTTTACTTAAATCTTACAGTATTTTTTGGAGCTCAATGGATATGTGATTCTTTTTAAACAGGCATGTAACAAGCAATAGCTAGAGAAAACCATGGAATATATTACTGGTATGGGCTTTTGGATGAACAATACTGGTTTGGACATGTGGGATTTGCACTCATTTTCATGAACAAAGTGTCAGTTGTTGGAATATTGTAAAATAATATACAATAAGGTATACAGAGTAACAGCATAGCAACTGTATTTGTTAATTAAAATATTCATGAGGGGGTTTTTTTTGTTGTCTGAAAAGGTCTGACAAGGAATGAAAAGCAACAATTTGGATGAAAATTATAAGGGTAGCCAGTTAATGCACACCTAAAATAACCATTAATATCTTTAAAAAGTACTTTACCATGTGTATTAGCTAGGACAAAATATAGCACTCACTGGTTTCATTGTAGCTTTATATTTACATTATTAGTGTATTCTTGTTCTAAATTTATTTGGACTGTAAATAGCAAGTTTCATATAACTGTGGGAGAGGACTTTAACTTACGTTTATATGAATATTTATACTGGAATTCTGAAACCAATCTCTCCAGGTTTATTTCAATACAATATAGGACAGGAAAGAATATCTTCAGTCAAGTCTTGCTCTTTCCTCTCACTACAGTATGTTCTGCACTTCCTTTTATGTGTATATATATATCTATATTTACACCAGCTCAGTTTTAAAAGTGTTTTTCATCTCTTCTGATTATGAACCCTCATTTGGACATTTGGACAAGATTCTGCAGTTAGATCCTTAATATATTCCCCAGTCTCTACTTTTTGCACTCTAGACAGTGTTTAGATGGTGTAAGTTTTTCTGATCTAAAGGGATTAATCCCATATAAGTTATCTATAATGCCATATCTATCCATAGCTACACTGGCTACAGAGGGTCTCATTAGAGTCAAGAAGATCCAGTTAATACAGTCAGAGGCATTTAAGGAATTACCCCTTTGTCCAAAGCAGGCATATACTGAAAGATGAATCAAACTTTAAATGTGATTACTCAAATGTGCACTCCCTCCTGTCAGCAGATAAACCCCATCATCCTTGTCTAACATCCTTCTAAGCAAAGTACCTTCGTGGCATAATTGCTTCCCTTTGCAGACTCAAAGTAAGTTAAGATTAATTCTAAATACTTTTAATTGATCTCTACCTACACTCTCTCACTCTCACACTTTTTCTATTTTTATTTCAAGAAACCTGATTATTTGAAAATTGAACAGTGTACTAGGAAACATTTCTGCTGTACAGGCAGGCAGCAGCAACACAAGGTTGGCAGTGAAAGCTCTTTCTCATTTTTCCAACATTATTTGGATATTCACAAATTCAAGCTCTTTAGTATATTAAAATATTCAATGCAGCTGACACCTGCACAAGTGCTACTTTAAATTGCAATTTCTTCTGGGGTAGGTACATCAAATATATTGTAATGGAAATCTTCCATCCACTCTCAGTTAACAAGCCTGTAGGGATAATTTTCAGGACAGAAAAAGGTAAAAATATCCATTTATAAGAATAACTGAGGCATGAAGGCAATAATACAGTAATTTAAGTATTCTAGAAATAGTAGGTTCCTGCCCAGAATTTTCCACTCAACATCAAGGAACATGAGCTGATGGCTTGTAAGCATACAGATTCAGATTCTGATATGGTAACATAGAAGTCTGTGAGAGTTTTCTTGAGAATCATCAGCAGCTCTGTATTTTCTAGAATATTCTGATGTTAACTTGAAACTCATTGTGGAATTTTGACTCACAAGAGATTTGCTTGTGAAAGAGCCAATAAAAATTTTGTGGCACTTTGTGGTTACCTCCATTCCTCTGTTAGGGCACAGAAACACTTAAGTTTCTTAGGGCTTCTGCAACATAAAGGTTTTAGAATTTCTTTGAATCCCAGCAGTCTTCTAAAACCTCCATGTGCATTTTTGCAAATATCAAATTTACATCCAAACTGATCTAAACAAATCTAGCTTGGTCTTTAATATTTGTTTTAATATTTATAGTATTTGTATTTTTGCCTGAAATGCCAAGAGACCCTTCTTTACTTTCCAGTAATCTTATAAAAATATTTATTCTTGTTTCTTTATATATAATATCCCAGCCAACATAGGTTGCTCCAAAGCCTAAAGCAAATGTTGGCAGCTAATGGGAACACTGTTCTTGAAAGTTATCCTTTAAGTTCATCAAGCTAGATACTGTTATTACTTATTTAAGAGACATTTTGAAAACATTGACTGACACTGAGAAGTATTTTATTAAGTAAAGAATGCATTGAAATTTTAGTAACTAGAGATAGTTTGCTTAATGTGTGTTTTTAACATTGTAAAGTCATTTGGAAATACTCATTCACTTGCAGATTAATAGTGGGGTGCATTTAATATTTTATACTTCCTCATATTTTTAGAGGCTAAGGACACAGAGACTTGCTTTAGGCTAGTTTGTTTAACCAGTGACAAATCTGCTATAATAAAATATGGATGTCGTCTGGAATTTTCAGAAAGAAGAGATAGTTTTTCCTAGATGTACATGAGGTAATTACAAGGGAAGATGAAAAATCAAGTGGTTTCCTCGAAGATGCACCTTTGATTTCATATATTTCAAACTCTCATTTCCATGCTTCCTGACTTCTGCTATCACAAGGAAGTCAATATTATCTGGATTTCTGTTTGCACTCATGAATCAACATTTTTTTACCAAGTTTTCATTTATTTTCTGGCGAATAACAAATGTTGACATCTTATCTAACATTGGTATGTCTGTATTTGTAATGGTTTGTAATGGTCCAACATTAATGCAAACGAGACATTTCTAGAGGCAATTGTAACCTCAGAAAACTCCAACATAGATATAGAGGTATAAGTAACTGAAAGGTTTGGTCTTTTCTGTCTTCCCTTTAAAGGCTTACTTTAAATTAAATCTACCATGCTTTAAAAAAAAAACACCAAACCAACACTATCGAATTCTTCAGGGATGCACACCTGAAGGGATGCAGGATGATTAACTGAAGAAGACTATTTTAATAGTAACCAATTGAAGAGATCTCTTTTTTCATTTGTGGGGTTCCAAATTACAACATCAGAGATGAAAAATATTTTTATCCTAATCACGATCCATGTTTTGTCTCATATGAAATCCAAATTCTTCCTAAGTTTCAATAATACAGTCTTTAAATACTCCATTTACTGATATTAAAAATTATTTCCTTTTGATGAGAATGGGTTAATTTTACGGCATATTTTTCAATAACAAATTTAAAAGGTCTAAAAGTAGCACTATATTCAGAAATAATATTTTCTGCTACTGAAATGTGAAGGTTTGTGTTTGGGTTGGGTTCAAACCAATTTTTTTTGTAAATGATAGTATTTCTTGAGAAATAGGAGTTGTATTTCGCAGTGACCTCAAGCAAGTATATAAAACTTTCTCTCCAGTTTTCCAATTGTTTGGCTTGCAAGTCAGCACTAATATATTATGTAGTCAAGCCGAAATTCACAGCATCCACTACTTTCATTCTTTGAAACTACAGATGGATAAAGACATTATAAATATATTCACATTTCATATCTAGAGCTGCCATTGTTAATTGTCTGGTGTATTAAGACCCATTCTGTAAAAAATGTAAATTGGAAATTAATGTTATATTTAAATTCTGTCCTTAGTGAAACTCATAGGGGTATCAAAGATATGAATGGCACTGAGGTACCCAGCTGAAGTATATTTTGGTGGGAATTAGTCAGAATTAGTCACTTTAATATCTTTGATGATCTGGTTCTAAATTCATACACATGTGCTGGTTTTGAAGAACTTCTCCCACCCTAGCAATGTGGCTACATGAAGGAACATGTTGGAATATACAGAACAACAACTGTGTTACAGATGTCCACACAGCACTCTGGAACAAAACCACAACCCCTCCATGTACACATACAGGACTTAACACTACCTTCTTTTCTTGGACTGAAATGAAACTTTGCACTATTCTTTACCCATGTAATTTCTAAGACTAGTAGAAAGTTATTGTGTGATCTTGTATCTTGGTATACAGCCCAGCTGTCAAGTCTGAGATAACTAGCATCAGCGCTGGCAATACACATCAGCTAAAAGTCAGGATGTTGTTCCACACACAGGCCTGGCTGCATCCTGCTCTGCCTGAGGGGCTGTGCCAGCTGCACTGCCACACTGCAGACCAGTGGCCAGCACACTGTGTGGGCTCTGCAGTGCAAAGGGACCTGCATCTGCATCCCAACACTGCAAACCCACTGCACAGAGGAATTGCAACAAATGTCCTTTGCATTCAGAAGTAAACTACAGCTAAGGTCTCCTGGCTGATTTTGAAGGAACTGGAAACCAAACCATATGTCTAGATTTACTCCACTAACCTGATTGCCATTTAATGTTCTTTCAAAAGCAAAGGAAACATTCTTCTCTGCAGTTTACTTTTCATTTTGTCTGCATTACAGTGAAGTAGTAACATCCTCTGAGATCAGCTGAACAACTTACTGCATAAATGTATTTTAAATTGTATAAATTTCCAGATGGTATCCAACTATGTGTTGGCAACCCACACCTGACAGGGGTTACTGCAAGACACCATTTTCAGTAGTTTCCTTTAATTCAAAGTTGTTGTACTATGGTAACTGCTGTTTTACTTCTATTTCACCATATTCTCTGACAGCATCTCTAACTTCAACACTATTCCCTTATAGTAAAAAAAAATAAAGAAAAAAACCCCAAACCCTATGCTGACTCCGGTTTTGCTAATGCACGTAAAATAAAATAACTTTCTATCAAAGCATGTGAAGTCTTTTTTCTTCCTCTTTTCTATTCTCGAAGTAGCTCGTCCAAAAAATATTATTTTTAGACAGACAGATTTTTAGATGAGTGCACTTTGCATTCATTTAACACAAAAATAATGGAGGGATTTGCTACAAACTAAGAGAATATTAAAAGCTTTTAGCATATCCTTGTAAGAAGCTTCAAACCCATCGGGTATACTATGATGATCACTGTTCACTCAGCAGTCACTGTCTTTAGCTCATGAATAAAGTAATGCCCTGAAATATTCTCAAGAGCCTCATTGCATTTCTGGCCATGAAGTCTACAGTACTTATCCCAATGCCTCCCGTGTCTCATCTTTTACGGATCTTAATAAATGTCTTAGAAAACCAGAATGAACTGCACCACTTTCCTAAGAAAGAAAGAGAAAAAGGAAAGGGACAAAATATAATAGTTTAATGAGATAATCATGCATTTCTTGGTATGTTGAATGTGTTTGCATTAACAGATCCAGGTGTTGGAGACATGAGGTAGGAAAATCAAGTGTGCTTGGGTTGAGGTATCAGAGACTAGGAAAGAAACAGAGCAGATTGCCATTCATCTGACATTGAACTGACTGCCACAGTGAAATATTTGGCTCAGACGCTATCATAGATGTTTACTCAAAAACAAACTAACCCAATTTTCCAGAGTACCTTAGGAGTAATTTTCATATAGCTGACCTAAGACCAAATCAATATCATTTTTAAGTGCTTAAAAGTTAACTTGTATCAGAAGTAAATGTCTTCAATCTTGTGATGACATCCACAGCCTAAAGTTAGTTTATTACAAAGAAGGCTAATTTGCTGTAAAGCACATAGTGTGTAAATTCAGAACTTACTTGCCCTCACTTTTATCTTTACTACTGAAATCAGATAGGTACCTACAAAGGAAAATTTAGTCCCTTAGGATCTGAGTCACACTGCAGAAGCAGATATTCCCCTTTACTCACTAGAGACAATACCTTGGGATTGGTATAGGGAATGTCAGGTAAATTATATACTAAGCATGTGGAAAGATATACATAGGCTTAAAAGATTTCAAGTCTACTGGCTGGTATTCTGAGTTGGGACTTATCTATAAACCCCCCCAGAAAAGCAGAAGACACCACAGTAGAAATTAAATTAAATTAAATTAAATCTTGCCATCCTTAAGGATGGAAAAACTATTCTGTGAATGAGGAAAAATATTATATTATGACAGCACTTATCAGCAACTGATAGAAGCAGTGTTAAATTTTTGTGGATGAGTCATCAAGAAGATACTCAGATCTTGTCCCATGGAAATAAGTGGATTAACAGAAGAATGGTGATGTTTAATGATGAAAACTATTTTTTAAACTAGTTTTTTGCCTTTTTAGGGAAACTGTAAAACCATATTGATTTTTTAAAGTAAAAATATGAAAAAAATCAGCCTGCATGTCAATGTTTTAACGAAAACCATTAAATTTCTGCAAAAGGTAAACAAAAAGAAAATCAAGTTCTAGTAGCTCCACCCACCCATCTTTCATTTATAAGCAGACTTGGCAGAATCATTAATCCATCATTAATGGTATGTTCAGAGGTCACATTATTAAAAAGAACACCAAGAAAATAGAATGAGAACAGTAAAAGCCTAGTTTTACTGTGCCAAAATTTGAAGTCTCACAGCATTCTACTGGGAAAAGGTTGGTCTCAGACTTCCACCAGTATTTAATGCTTTAATATTCTTTAATGGAGTCAGGATAATTTCAAACTGTATTTCAGGTGAAAATGCTTTAAAATATGCTGGAAAATTCTTCATGCAATCCAACAGTGTTTTCAGGACAAGCTGAACTTTTATCATTGCTAGTTGGCAGGATGATCTATTCCCTTCAATGAAAATGTTTCATGTGTGTAAATATTTTATTAATAAATACACTATTATAGCACTATAGTATTTAATTTTTTAAAGTACCTTCTGTTTTGTATGTTTCCCCAGTCTGGTTAAGAATGGCACATAAACTAAAATGTATTTAATACATTTTAGAACTGTTTTTTCTTTCTCATTTTATTGAGCATCTTCAGAATATTAGGAGGTCCTACACATTTACACTGAATAAGAAGGACCAATGTGATTGTTATCCTATGTAGTGGCAAAAATCTTTCATCAAAATGATGAATCCAAACATATACTTCACTCTGAGATCAAGTTACATTAATAAGTGACTTTTAGATTAAATTCTCTGCCCCAGTTATCTTAATAGCCAGTCCATATTTATAGTCATTGCAGCAAAAATTGTTAAATTTATATTTCTGCACATTCATGAACATTTACACTTCAGGAAGTTTTTAGAAAATCAAATCACACTAATAAGTAAGGCACAGTTCCTTGGTTTAGCAAGTTATGGCCTAGTTTCTCTATAATATGATCATAATGACCCAATTCTCTTTAAAAGAAAAAATCACAATCACTTCTTCATGTAGATTTTTATCTAAGGATTACTGTATTTGTCTTTCATATAAAACACATGTTTCTTGTAATCGAATATTATTATGACAATTACTAAAAATAGATCTGTTTATAATTCAGTGTAACAAGAACTTAACAGACTATATGCTGTAAAGATTATAAAGCCTTCCTATAACCATCACTGTATGTAAATATCTTCATCTTGATGATGATTGTTTCATAATTAAAAGCTTCTTTAATATATTTTGACATTATTTTTGACACATCAGGAATAGCCCTAAAATCACCATAAAATTATATATTGTAGTGGAAAGTTTATTTTCAAAGCTCATTATAAGTTTTGTTTTGAAAATATATGTTAGTTACTGTATTTCTGTTTCATTTTAAAGACACTATCTACTTGAAAACATAAATTAGACTTTTATCGATATTTGTCTAGAACTTAGTAATGTTATAAAGTGCTCTGAAGAGAACTGTGATTGAGTGAGTTTGGAGGAGGATCAGTTCACTTCAGCTAGCATAAATCTGTGAAATATCATCACTTGGCTCCTTTTGTCATGTTGAGTGCATTTACTCTACAGACTTAATAGCACTTCATGCTTTTGTTTACAGCCTGATGTTGCTCCCCTTTTAGGCCATATGACACCATTTTCAGACATTTCTATTCATCAAGCCTACAAGAGGATATATGTCAAAACCAGCAGCAGCAAAGATACCAATGGTAAGACACTAGGCAAATGTCTTCCTATATAGAGAAACAGCAGAACTAACAGGCATACTTATCTTTATTCAGTTCATCTTTCAGGAATATTTTCAGAGAGGAAGAAAATATCCAGTGAATCTTTAGATATGAGGCACACACACCACCAACTGATGCTATTGAAAAGGGCACTCAGTTTCTTTTTGACACAGTTTAAAATCATGCACATTTTCTTGGCCACTAGTACTGAAATCACTGCAGTTTAAAATGCTTTGGCTTTGTTTGCACGTTATTTATGTAGCTGAGCACACCTGAGTGAGCTCTCAGCAGACCTTTGAGCCCTTGCAGGTGGAAGCAGTGTGAGGAAATGGCCCGTGGGAGGGAGGGGCAGCGTGTTACCTGTGTGACTAGTCCAGAAATCACACCTTCACAGATGGCATGCACAGGAAGACATTTTGTATGGCCTCTGAGGCAGAGAAAACAATTTCAGTCCTGTTAATGAACAAAATAATAATTTAAAAAAAAATGTTTAAAGGCTTAGTTTAGCTGTTTGACTGACAGAGAAACTAATCCAAATGTTTTGGTTCCCAGGACACTGAAGAGATACACCCACATGTGAGAAAGTCATAGAGATACAGTGCTAAGATAATAAAAAATTTCTAATAACTTCTGGCATGTCTTTTCCTTGAACAGTGTGCCTTTACTTCACCAATGCATTAATTAATAGCATTTTGAATACTTTCTGTTACTACTCTCCATCTCATAAACAAGAGAGTAAAATTGAAGTTTAGGCAGAACAGTAGTCACAGTCAAAAAGACGTGTTCTTTGTAAAAAAGTAGATAGTGATCAACTGTTTGTGCTCTCTTTCAAATTTGGAGCAGTGGAGCATCAGATGAAGCTGATGGAAGGCAGTTTCTAATAGAAATGATTCTTCATATAACAGATCATTGAGCTATCTAGCTCCTTTCAAAAAAGATGTGTTTGGACCTAAAGGTCTATTTTGGTAACCCATGGCAAGCATATCTCCTTTGTTAAAGGGTTTTGAGCACAATAGTCATGCTAGAGCTCAGAAAGCCCAGAACTGAAAATATCTGGAGTCTGGAAAATATTAAATGGATGGATCACCTCTGAGTGTTGGGTTTGTACTCTTCCCTAGCCACCTACTTTAGTTGATTATCAGGGTAAATAAACTGGATCATTTTTTTGTGGTGGTTTTGGGATAATTTGTTTGTCTGTTTTGTCTGATACAGGATATATGGACGATTCTTCCAGTTTTAAGTTTTCATTTTGGTTTCTAATAAAAAGGAAGAGGATGAAACCCATTATTGCTTGAATCTTTCTGTGTTCCTCTAACAGATACGCAATTTAGAGCTAGTCCAATTCACAGTTACCTATGACTCATTTTAGAGAGCTCTCAAAAAAGTTTTCAAAGGAAAAATAGAATACTGCATCTTCAAACAAGTCTCTCAAAAAAACATTCTGGTCATTTTACAGGAGATGGACTTTCTCAGTCTTTATTAAAAAGGAATACTATTGGTTTAAGCAACATTCTGGATTTTTGGTATAAGGGTATAATTCACAATTTAGAGTATCAGTGAGATAGAAATAGATCACTCCAGGCATATCCAAGAATAAAAGTTTATTTTCCTAATGAAATAAAATTAAGGGATTTTTTTTTACAAGACAGGACATAGAAAGATCAGGGATCCTGTGTAATATAGATGAACCAGAAGAAGCTTTTTAGAGGGAGAACAAACTTGAGAGCTCAGAAAGGTTTTATAAAGAGATACATCAGAAGATAGAGAACAGTAGTTTGCAGATAGAGTTCAAATTCCAAGGGATTAAAATCCTATGCAGGATATCTGTCTTTCACAGTTATTCTGGTATTTATTACAGTCTTTGACATGATGAAATTAAGACAGAAGGGAAAGGCAATAAGCTGGGCTGAAATTACAGTAGTCTGTGTGTCTCATTGCAAGTATGAAAATATTTAGAGCACTTCAATAATTATTTGATTTAAGATTCCAATAACAACTGGGAAAAATGCTCAGGAAGATTTCAGTTTCTTTCGAGTAATTATGGCTGGTTCAGAATATACTTCAAGTTTGGTTCTATGAATTGCTTATCTAGAGGATTTTTTTACTTTAACATGCTTTCTAAAAATTCAGAAAAGCTTTCTAGCATGCACAGTATCAAAGATAATGAACTTTAATAGTGATCATTTAACACTAAAAAACGTGATTTAATAAGACAAGATTTCCTTGTTAGATGAAATCTAGATGGAATCTTACAGATGAGGTTTAGATTTCATAAACATTTCAGAAATATTTCTGATTTTAAGAGGCTCCATGCATTATAAGAGACATTTTTTTGCTATTATCAGCCTAATCCAGAAGGTCTGAGGGAAGGCTGAGCTGCCCTAATTTCTCTGTGATTGTTCACCACTTCTTTACAGCCTGGACTCCAAATTTCTGCATTGCTTCTGATAAAAATCCCCCATGCTTATCAAGGTCTGTGCATGTTACAGAAGCACAGAGTTGGACATAGGACAGGCTTAGCTAATCAGTGTTCCTTTTCTCACTTTTATGCTCTTTACATCAGAGTTATTGCAATTGCTCTGACATGCACTCTAAGAAAAGTAAGTACTTATGATTCTACAGCTCTCTGCCTTTACAATTTTTGTTTCATCAGTGTGCTGCAGCAGACAAAAAGAGCACTCTGTTAAATTGTGGAGATAAACTCAAAGCAGTATGCTGGCAGCTGGTGGGACAGCCTCACTAGACAAGAGAGGCCAGGATGATTAGAGTGGGTCTGAAATCTCTGAATCCTCTATAACAGCTGAGCTGCATGATCTGCATATGAAATGTAGCTTTTCTATTTCACTGGAATCTCTTTCCATCCTGTACTTGGAGAAAGAAGGAACTGATTATCAGAGAGAACATTAAAAATTACGATCTGGTTTCACATGTTTGCCTTATTTCACCCTATTTTTTCCTGATGTTTCATATCCTTTACTCTTCACCCTGGTAACAGCACTCCAAAGCTTATTTGAATATTTAAAGAAAGAAATACCTTTTGAATAATGAAATCAACTCTTCTAATTCTTCTTCTCCCAAGACTACAGATTATCTTACTATAGATTTTCTTCTCTCCCAAATGGTATGGAATTTGAAGCCTGACAGAAGAAATAAGGACTCAACCTCTCTTTTTTATCTCCCTGTAAGTAAAAAAAATGTTCTCATCTCTGTCTCTGGAAAGATTTTCTTCTGTTTTTCTTTGGAGATTAAGAGTTACCAAAAAGTCAACTTTACTCATGAAATATGAAAGTATTACTTAAGGATTTTTATGAAGGCAAAAAGTATCAACAAAAATACTGTGTCTTTTTTAAGATTTTGCCTTACATGCTACTAGCTATTTTGAAGTAAAAAAGTCAGCCATGCAAGAAACATATCCTGTGGATTTCACACAGGGAGAGATGACTGAGGAACATTTTGTCATTTAATGTGTTAAATCATTTCTGCCTGTAAAGTACTCTTTATTTTATTATTTTGAAACTGATAAAATCCCTAAAAGAAATGTTTTTTTATAATGTGTGAATATCACTAATTTCAAATAATTATTTGCCAAAACACTCACCTGATAAACCTCCATTTACAAGTAGTTACACTACTGTGCATTGTCTTTTATTTTACCAGCACTATTCCCATGTTAGCTTTTCTTCCCTCTTCTGAGAATTTTTTTTTCCANCTGAGAATTTTTTTTCCACCTTTTTCTTTTTAGACACTGCCACCTACTTCTAGTATGAGAGTTTAGATCAATCAACTAGAACTATCAGATTTTGCAAGGAGAAGCTGATTGCCTTGAGGATGGCAAGTGATATTTGTCAGTCTAATTGGAGCACAGCAGTGCAAGATTCAGCAAGTGCTGAATCTGCCTGTGAATCTGCTGAAGTCCTCTCCGTGTTGGGAGAGGAAGATTAAGGCTTAAACTGGACATTCACCTAGTNTTGCTGAGCTGACATCCAACTGGAAAGAAGCAATGAAATTTTGGAGGAATTGTCAGCATTTCAACAGGGATGCAGTAGATGTCATCTCATCTGCTAGCTTTAAGTAGAAGCTTGCTCCCAGCAGTGCCAGGGCTTTGTGCATGGCTTGTGCAGAAGACAACTGAAAACCTAGTATTGGTAGTTAAAACACTCCTTTAGAAGTGACAGTAGTAAGTCAAAATTTTTCAGCCTGAGCAGAGAACTGAACTTGATTTTTCCCTCTCTAATAGTCTTCTGGGACTCTTAGACAGCAGGGAAGCTGGATCTGAGCACTTTTATATAGTAAAGAAAATGCATACACTAGGCTTGTGATTCTACACAGCACCTTGAGCTCAAAACACCTACAGATGAGGTACCCCAGCAGCTAAATTCTAGGAGCTTAATATCTTTATTGGATCTGGTTTCTTAATCCCTCATTTGTTATTCCTCTGAAGTTTCTGGATATTCCCAAAGAGGAATGAAATGGAAAGAGGAAGATATCAGAAGAGAAAGGGCACAATCTTGCAAGCATATGTTATGTCTGCAAGACATATGCTATGTGGTAAACACATAACTTCATCTAAAGAAGCTGCATCCTGCTGGCTACAGACAGCATTTCCCTGTGTTAATGATTATTCAGAGCCCCCCTTTAACCACCACAGGCATTTATGCCTTTGCCATAAAGGTAGAGGTTTTCTAAATATTAAACTACTAAAATTCCATTACTGTCTCAATGATGAAGA
>VZTT01037994.1:5618-17417 GCA_013400855.1 Buphagus erythrorhynchus | reverse complement strand
GGAGATACACTGAGTAAATAAGCACACAGAAAATACATCTGAGGAAAAGCAGCATCTCATACTTCGACCAAAATCCTGGGAGGTACAGCCAGCAGGCTGCTGGTTGAACTTTGGGCTGCTCCTGACTGCCACTGACTTCCTATGGTCTTTGAAATTGATTTAATTTCTGTTCTGTGATAATAAGTCATCACCCCACTAGTAATAGGCATCTTGAAATTTCACTTCACTGAGTTACATAACCTGTTCCAGAACACGTGACTCCAGTGAAGTGATTAGTGTTTCTAGAAAAAGTAGTAGACAATGTTTTGTGTGAAACCATTACTTTCACCACTGTTCTCTGCTTGTACATATTTTTCTTCTCTTTCGTTTAAAATAAATAAGCCCAGTATCCTGGGAGTTTGAGCAAATATCACCACCAGTTAGTGGTACACCCTCTAACTATAAATGTTACTCCTGTCCTGATGCTGGCACACTGTATAAACTAATCACATAAATGGAATTGTCTGGAGTTAAAATAAAGGGATTTATGTTTAAATAAACTCATCAGAAAGGCCTGAAAGGCATTTTCTCTTGCCTTGTCTTCTCTTGCAAGGAATCATTGCAAGAATGTAAGACTGCATCCTATTTTATTTTAAAATGAAAATTATCTTTTTGTAGAGATATCATCCTGTATCCTATAATAAGAAGGAATTGACATGGATGAGGATACCTTGTTCTTTCTTTTCCCTCACTGGAAAGCTGTAAATCTGAAAAGCTGTATCCTACTCTTTTCCTCCTCATTCATCTGTCTCACATGCACACATAGCAGTGTTCGTGTCAGAAAACAAAGTGGTTACTGATCTGCTTCAATTTCCCCAACTGAACACCATGTTCCATGCTGAAAGCAGCTTGGCTCTACCCATCTGTCTCTGGCCTTTTCATCTACTGCTACAAGAAGAGGGAATGAGACAGAGACCATTGATTTCTTCCATGCCTTTCCTCCTCTTCCTCCTAGTTCCCTGTAGCCAGAACTGGAAATTCACTGCTCAGAGGGCTGACCTGCACTGGTGCTATGAATTATAAATCAGACCTGCAGTGTAGTGTGTGCTGCAGTGTAGTCAGCACATGCAAACATTCCCAAAGCATCTCAAAGGACAGTGCCTCAGACATTTCTCAGAGGTGCATCATCCCCTCAGGAGAGCATTAGAGTCTGTTTGAGTTTGGTCTCTGCCTCCTCTGGCCTTGCTCTCTCTCAGCAGCAGGCAAGGGGCAGGCTGTAACTCCTGTCTTCAGTGTTTGTCTCATTCCCCTGTCATGGGGACTTGAGCTTAAGACAGTCTTTCTAGACACAGATAAAATAATACTGTGAGAAGAAATGTGCCGCTTCTAGAGAAGTTCCCATTTGGCTGAGCTTCATTGCGGAGGTGTTGCCTGTAAGCACAAGAGAGAAGCATTGGAAAAGCAGAAATGTCCCACTTTTGGAAACTGTTCCTGACAGTGGTCACCTTGCTACCTAAAATATAGCCTCTGTCACAGGAGGGGTAAAAATTCAATACTATAGAGGCATGATTGCAGTGGTTTATTCTGCTGAAAGAAAAGCAGAAGCAATGCTTGTCCTGGTTCTGGATAGATGAGTAGCACAGAGCATAGCCATCCTTCACTGATGAGTGCTGTGGACTTGCCAAAGCCCCAGTTTTCTTCTGTGACAAAACCCAGACAGAAATAACACAGAAGATTCCCAACTGCACTTATTGTAATGCACTATGCATTTGGCAGAATTTAAAAAAAAACATAAACAAAACAGTCTGCATACATCTAGCCTCAAGAGCATCCTTCCCTGCAGCACATAAAATTCTTCCTCATTTCCACATTTGACTCATGCTCACAAATTCTCCAATGCTGCCACTAGTCATAACTCAAAGATTTTTTTCTTCTATTTAAATTACAAGTATGAATGAAATGGCAAAGATGCTGTTCCTGACACACAGATAGTATTAATTGCAGTCAAAAGATTTGCCAGTGCTTTCTGTATGATAAATTGGCTTAGTTGATTGTCCTATTTTCCATATTCTGCATGCTTGTTTTCATACCACCTGTTCTTACCAGCCACTCATTCTGCCCTGATCCTAAGAGGAAGGCTCCCCTGGCTATTTCACTCACTTTGGTAGATGTTTCCATAAATTCAGAAGTCTATTTATGCTGAGCTTCATATGGGATTGGAGCCATTATTTTTGCTACAAAAACTAGTATGAGCATGCATGCTCCACCTTTCTGCTTCTTTATTTCTGCTTGAACCCTCTGAACAGAAAAAAACACAGCTAATGGACACAAACTGGACATGTTGTTTGACTCTGGCCTGCTTTTGTTCAGATATCAATAGAAAATCAGTCTAACATTGTTTATCCAAAATACCTATCATCACCAATTGAAAGCTGCCCTTGGACTGTTAGGTATAAATTTCTAGCTTATGTCTATCTTGAATATAACTCCACAGGAACAGTTCTGATGCAAACTCCCTGAGCCACCTTTGTATTGTAAATCACTAAGTGGAGTAAGTGAAGGACAGTTCAGAGCTGAGTGTCAATTATACTGTAACTCTTTGAAAGGAGGGCATAGGAGAGACTTTCCTGTGCCCTCCTTTCAAGGAGTTTTTAAACCAAAAGGCATTTTTATATTTTTATATTTTTAATTCTACAGATTGCTTTACAGGTATCACATTGCAAGATGCTCGTTCACTCAGGTTCACTATTATACTGTGTCTGAACACAGACAACTACATAGAAGGCTGATTTTCAGATCTTTAAATTGTCTGAATTTTTGTGTCCCTTTTGTCTGTTCTCTCTCTTAACCCTTCTTTGGTATGTTTTCAGCTGGAAACACTATCCACCACTGCTATCTCCAAGACATCTGGTTTAAGTCAAAGTTCCTGAGTCAAACATTATTGTTGTATTTTTTTCCTTTTAGAAAAAGAAAACATTTTTTAAGGCAAACTAATTTTTTTTCTTTTTTAACTGTTCATGTTTTCCATAGCTGATGGGAAAGATCCTAGCCATTTATTCAGGACCCAGGTATAATTTTTACTGCAAAACTAGACTGGATTCAGTCATTTGGAGAGATTTTCATTATAAGAAAACAAGTATTGGAGTTTCCCTTGGAGTATTTTATGTACCTGTGTTGTTAATCAGTGTTACCCACTCAGATTCCAATCAAGTTTTTTTTTCACTCACTATAGGAACAATCACAGGAAAGTGTGGATACCAGGCAAGTAGAACAATTTTTGCATAGTTTGGAAAATAAAATCTGAAAAATTTGTACATCTACATCAGTGCATGATGTAGATGAGAGAGAAGCATTTAAGCAGAGTTCTTCATCACACAAAGTTGTTCAGGGAATCTTCATGGAAAACCAAAGCCAACATTGACAAACATGGACTACACAACATCTAGGAGTCCACAACACCTACAAGAATGCTGCATGAGCAAAGCAGTGGAATCCTATTAAATATCTGCACTTATGCTACAAGATTTGTAAAAGCATCTTGAGTTGAGAAAATGTGCTAATGATAGCCATGTATTAACAAGATAAACTGGTGAAAGTCAAGTCTGACTTTAAAATGCCAGATTATTGCCTTCTGACACATTACAGAACAACCCAGAGAGTGACTTGTATGGTACCTGTCATCTGCTGGTCAATCTCAAATTATTATTCTCATATTGTTTTATATGGAGGCTTATGAAAAAAAAGCCAAACTTACCTAAAATACTGTCTCTGGTAGACACTATGGTCTTAAGAGAGTAACAGTTTGCTACTGATAAGCCAGCATGCTTATTTTCCAATTTTAAACCAAGTAATTTATATAGAAATAGGAAGAAAATGAAGTTTTATTATTTCAGAAAAAATTCATTCTGCTGTCTTCATTGGTACATGAAAATGGAAATTGGGGGAGTGCTATTTTTTCAAACTATCCCTAGTCCCTGAGACAATAATCCATTAACCATTCAGCTCACCATAAATGGATTGTAAAACTGACATTTTCATGAATTATAGCAGTCTTCCAAGTAGCAAGAAGTAAAGTTGCAGCAATTTTCCATGTCTTTAATTTTACTTTCAAAAGGTATATAAGGGCTATGTCCTGGAACTGATGGATTTCCAGCAGAAAAATTAAATTTCATGTATTAATAGGTAAAAAGAGGGGCTTTGCTGGTATATTTTTAATGTAATTATTAACTCAGGGAAAGCTTTTGTGAATCTGAATTTAACATTAGAATATACTGCACAATGATATAATGGTCTACATGCTGTCCAGATTGTAGTATTGATAGAATTGTATTTCTTTCAGAAAGTAAATTTAGGTTCTTACAATAAGAAAGAATGGGAGAAATGAGGAGAACAGTTATTTTTAAGCACAGCAACTCTTTAGTTTCTCTGCCAGGGGACAATTTATTTCAGCTTTTTCATCTTTCTTTGCTGCTATTGTTACAATGAATGAGTGAACTTAATTAGCACTGCAAGGAAAGGGCTATGTTCCCAAGCTCTCTAAATGGGAAAAAATATTTAAAGAACATAGAGCAGAAAAAGAATACAAAATTTTTAGAAAGAACAAAAGAACTTCATAAGCTTTAGTTTCCTTACTGAAAACACAGTTGCATATAATATTTCCAAAGTACAGTATTAGAAATGTCTTTGAGATTTTCCTAAAAAATAACAGTTGACAACCTTCTGTATATATGACACTTATTTAAAAGTGCCTACATAAATGAATATAGCAATCCCTCCATTCTACATTTAAAAAAATTATACATGATGACACAACTGGATGTATATTGGATCTCTTTATCCTATTCATTAAAGCTCATGTCTAAATGGAAATACACTATGGACTCCTGATTATTATGAATTAAAAATAATCAAGCAGCTTGTGAAGAAACCAGGAAATTCAATGTCTTTCCTTAGGTCTGCTTTGAATATGACTATGCAACAGGTTCTGAAGAAACTAGAGCCCTTTCCATTTATTTTAGAATTACACTTGGCAATTCAGGTTGTAGACCTCTATCTATAGAATTTCTCTGAATACACTTTTTCTTTGAAACACATTATTTTGGTTTAATATTTTAAACACTATTGTACAGGAAGAAATGTTGTGTCTCTTGAGGAACCACATTACTCACTGGAGCCTCAGTCTACCCCTACCAATAGAATACCATACAACACTACATCTAACAATGGTGCCTCAGCCCTCTTGACATGAAAAAGAAACACGAATATGGATTTTGAGGCATCATTTTTGGACTGAAAATGTTTCTAAGTGAAATAAAAACATGACAAAGCTATAAAGATCTCATCTACGTTCTTGTTAAAGATTTTGCTGATATATATACATACATATGCATAGATATATATTTGACAATTTTGTACCTGATACTCTGTAAGAATAATGAAATGTTTACCTGCCAGCAGGAACTGTAACAAAAATCCCTCCATGAATTGGGTTGGAAGGCTTCCAGAACCACGCAGCAGATATCTTGTTGCCATTTTGTTTTATATTCACTTTAAGTCATGTCAATGTCACATCTTGGAGAGAAATGTTCAGAGTTATCTTTAAATAAGTTACTTTCTTTTCAAATACTTGTGGCACACAGTAGGGAGCTCATTTTAAGCACCTGATCATAGGTCTTCCTTAGACAGATGATTTGACAGCAAGAAATTGTGATGGTGCTGGTGATGAAAATGAGGCTGGTATAAGTGTCTTCTATTATACAAACAGTAATGAGAAAAAAACATATGCTAGAAGCAAAATAATATGTATAGAAACATATGTCAACCTTTGGTGTAGAAGAAAAATGCCACAAAAGGACACAGGCATCACTTCTGGTCATGTCCATACTAAGAGAAGCTGACCGTGACTAAATGATGTGGAATCAGTATAATGATCCTGATGGCTGCAATGAGGAAAGCCATTACCTGCAAAGTGAAGTTGAGGAAACCTAATAAAATCTAACTTTCTTGTACATTCTGTAATCTTCCCTAAATAGCATTATAGTGCCATGTCCAATTTGAATCTCTCTTCTCACATATTTAAACAGAACAGGTAGTGACACACTGATCTCTTTTCAAATGAAACAGCTCAATGACCTGTCTTATTTTGCATTCAAAAGTAAATGTCCAGTTCTTTATGAAAAGGTTATTCTTAGCTGATATATTTTCTTCTTTGGAAAAGGAACTCAACCAGTCTCTTTCTGTATGGTAGCTGTTTATATCTCTTCTGATACTACTCTACTTTTATTCTAAGGCAGATTACATGAAAACAATATTCAATTCATCAGTGTTACCATTACTTTATTGCTCAGATACCATCTTAAATTCCCCAAACCATCCCATCATGCCTTCTCCAAAACCACCCTCCTCCCTCAGGCTCATCAGCTGCTGCCCTGCTGCCCTGAGCACCAGGAAGCTCCCTCCTCCAACAGGCCCCAAAAAACGTAGCACACCAAAGGCAATCACTTTCATTATGTTTAACTGCTGCTTTGTCTCCTCCACATGAACCTTGCTGCACTCTTCTGTCCCTCCTTAACTTCCAGTGGAGGCATTTATAATATTTTTATGACCTCTTCCGCTCAAGCAGTGAATATGCTGCTCTGTTAAATATCTAGTAAATCCAATACAGTATCTTCTGTCTGAACTTTTAGAGGATTTCTACATCTAAAAGTCAGCTATTAAACATTTCTAGTGGTGTTCAGCTTTTTTTGTTTTTTGGGGGTTTTTTTGCCTTTTTTTTTTCCTCCCCCAGGAAAATTCCTCTATTTTGGTTAGTTTCAAATAGAGTTATCAGCAACATCACACACTGTTCTGAGAGACTAAATAGATCCAAATGAATAACTAATTAAAAAATGTATAGGCTGTTACTGTTTTCTCCTATAATGAAGTGCTGACGTATTCATATCCTCACTGTCTTGTAATTTGATTTCTCGTAATCTATAATGTCACTCCCATTAACAGCTGCACAAAGAAATTGCAGGTGGACAGCAGAGCTTGTGCAGGGATGCTTTAAAGGTCATCCATTACTCCCTGAAAGCTGTGAGATTAACACCTCTACTTCAGACACAGGAATAGTTGGCCCCTAATGGATTGTCTGTTTACTTTGTCACTGCTCTCTAAATCCTATAAAAGGTAGCCTTTTTCAACTAAAATAAATATTCCCTTTTTGAAACCCATTAAAAAGGCTAATTGCCACTCTTCTCCCACCAGCATTCAGGGCTAAATTTGCCTCGGCTGTTTTAGGTGGGAAGGCAGAGAGACAGTTTTCCTCTTTTGCGGTGGTGCTGAGGGGAGGAGAGCAGGGCACCATGAGGGTTCCCATGGATGGTGATGATTTCCTTGGCCCCTGGGAGTGTGCCAAGGCCTGTCCCAGCAGAGGCACTGACCCAGGTGTCCCACTGTAGGCAATGGTGAAGGCATAGCTGTGTCAGGGCTGCCAGGATGAGTGATGGGCTCAGCTGTGGGAAGGGACTGTATCATATCAGCTGTACGTAGGAGTAAATATGATTTTAAATCCAGATGTTATATATCATTATGGAAAGCTTTCAGTGGCAAAAGAAACTTCATCAATGTAAAGAGAAGTGCTGACTCAAGAAAATGTCCATTCTATGATTAGTGATATGCAAGACTTGCTCATATGCCTTAGGTAAAGAAAGAGGAGTGGTCATACTTTGGAATATTTAATTTGTTCAACAGCTGGTAATGATTTTGAAGTCAAGGTGCATTTTAAACTCATCTTCAAAACTGAAAGACAACACCATCTCTGTCATTTGCCTGTCTATCACACCAAAAAAAAGACAGATTCTCATCATATCCAACAACAGTACAGTAGAGAATTTCTTAAACTATTAGAGCAGTGAGTGTCATACTTGAAGGAGTGAATTTCACATTTTAAGGACCAGATTTCCTATGTTGAACCCATGCAAATTGTATGTTAGCTGCTAATGAAATGAGTTTTAAGCTATCACGGCTCCAAAGTACGGAAAAAGAGAACTTAAAGCACTGGCAAACTAAGTTTAGTTTTCCATTTCACACAATTCCCTCAGGCTATGAAAAAGCAGCTTTTTAAGATGATGCAGCGAACAATGGCTAATTCTGCATATAAGGTGGGCAAAAAAGTCTGATTACTGTCACTCAGGACTGTATTTGATTTGTAATAACTGCATTCCAGTTCAAGCATGCGACCTTTAATTAAACTATGTTAAAATTTGAAGAGTATAAGAAAGGTTTCTGAAGCTAGACTTAAAGCCTCTTTGCTCCATTCATTAAAACAATTTAGTAATAAGAAATCAGCCTCATGGCTAGAAACAAAATCTGAAATGTGAAACAAAATCACAAAATGTGAAAAATGGTACACCAAAAAGGGCAGAGATGACGTCTCTTGAAGCCCAAGCTTATGTTTGTGTAAAATATGCATTTGTGCTTCTGTGTGTCTGGGTATGTGCTTTATTTATAGAGACTGCTGGAGACAGCTATTTACCAGCAATTACGTTTTCCACAGAGACCTCAGTGTTGTTCTTGTATTTATAAACTATTCAAAATGTATGAGAAAATGGAATGAGGAGGGGGGAAGGGTCAGTAAGGCAATAACTTAAAAATTAAAAGAGTGACTGCAGCACTTTGTATCAATTTTTAGCAGGCAGGAACATGTCAGATAGTATCTATACCTTCTCCTGCAAACATTTGGATAATTCTTATCATCACATTATCTCCCAGGTAGCATTTCTTCCAATAAAGAAGAACTCTGTGTTTAAAGATAAAACTCAGAGGAAGTATTAACTTGTTCAAAGGATCCATTTATGGACACTTACTTCCAGGGTCCTTCACTGCGTATTTATTCTTCCCTTTTGCTACATTCAGCTGCAATTTCCTTGCTGAAGTTCTTTGTTTGTTTTAGGGTAATAAAGGACTCTTGCACTCACAATGGCTTCTGACCCAGATCACTTCCCACTCATCTGGGCAGTAACAAATGGATTTACATTTCTCTTTAATTTTTTTTGGTTAAGATGACATACAGTGTCTCACTGCATTCAATCTACAGAGTTTTCTAAAACCTACATTTGCCTTGCACTCTAAAAACAGATGAAGGGAATCAGAAGGGAAGATGAAAGCAGCTTTCATCTTTGGCCTCTGTTCAAGAAGGATGGACACTTTCTAGTCCTGTGCTTATAGCATGAGAAGAATGGAGCAGTTAAGCCAGCAGTAGTGCTGGAAAAAAATTTTAAATGCGCCTTCACCTGAGATGATCACGTTAAGGCACGTTTAAGCTGTATAGCACTTTTTACTGGCAACATTTTTGAGCGCCCTTCAAGGACATCATTTAATATATCTGCTTTATATATAAGAGATAGGGGTAGTGAGTAGCCAGGCTGGGTCATTTGGTATCATATATTTTCAATGATGATGCAGAAATCAAAAATGAAAACCATAACCAATGTTAGAGATAAATAATAAAAAATCCAGCATGAGTTCACAGAAGATTATAATTGTATAAGAATTGGGTGTTTTTAAAAGTAGATAGTCTTTCGCAAGACTCTGGAATTTCATATTTATTTTTATTCTCATTCTTACTCTTATGATATCTGACCAATTACCAAAAAAAATTCTCTTCTACCCCACCAAAGACATGTAAGGAGATTATACTTGTGACATAGTAGTGTCATCATTGTGATATAGTAGTGTCATGATTTCTAACTATTACAAGATGAAAAATATGCCATAATACCTGTGAAGTACATGATGACTACAGAACATACTATATCTTGGGAGGCATTTTGTATTTCAGAAAATTGGATCTGGTCACTGAGACAGCTATGATGAATAAAATCATGTCACAGAAAATATTGTTCACTGAGGATACTATTCGTAATTTTTTTCTTATGACATTTTTGAAAAATGAAATTGCCCATAACAAGAAAAGCTAGCTCTTGATCAGCTCTCTGCATCCAGTAATTCCATTCTCTCAAGAGGTACTCCATGTATCCATCAATTCTAAACTTGCCTTCTTAATCAGTTCTAATTATTATAAGTTTTGTGGTGCTTTCCTGTAAAACTTGGTGTTAACAGAGTATTTTTGCCAAAGTCCACCTTATTTAATTATTGTCTGTGTAGAATTTCTTTCTTTCTTTCAGTTTCAGTAAACTAGTCTTGACTTTTTATTCCTGAAGTAATTTATGATAAATGTCCTCAAACCATTTTTGCCTTCTTCTCAAGCCATGACTCTTCAGCAGCCATTTTTATTTGGTCTGACATGTTCTCCATCTACTTCAGCAAAAGATGAGAAGAGTAAATCAATTCCAATGAACCTTTTGGATCCTGGAAGTGTTTCTACTTATGTATTTATCTTGTTGGTTGTATCACTCCTAGAAAAGATTAATTAAGTAGTTTATAAAAACGGCTAGGGTTATCCTGGCTATTGTGGTACAAAAATTATTAAATTGTTATATATATGCATATTCACTGATGAAGATAAAATGAATGAAACAAGTCACCACTGTTTTTTCATTTTGTCTTTTAATTTGAAAATCTTGTCTAAAAAATACATATTAGCCATGTTAATACCTGCAATCCTTGCAGAAAACTAGCAATTGCCTGTTTCTTTATAAATGTGTGACATTTAACACAATGTGGTTTTGGATTCCTTTGGGGAAGGGGGATGAGGGGGATTTATCCCCTTTCTATACATGGTGCATTATTTCTTTAAAATACACGTACATAAACACACACTTACATAAAGTCACATCTGGATTTCACATTTCTGAGTCACCCTTCTTTTTTGTACACTAACCCATGCAGAGCTGCCCTTGGCAATGTCCTTTTTTTTGGTGCTGTGTCTGTTGTGTGGGATTCCTGTATGATATGTTATTTGCTAACTGTGTTCTGCCTGCCCAGAGGGAACTCCTCAGCTACAATCCATCCATTTATTCACAGCTCCCTCATTGATTATTCATGAAGTAGCTGCTTTAGAAAGCAGGTATTGGTCATATTAGTGATGATAACCTGCATGCATCAAAAACCTAAGTGTTACCATCTCTGCTGTTGCCATATGTGACCTTGAGAGCAGCTGGGCTCTGAGGCATGGCCTTGGGCTCCACATGCACTCAGGGGTTGCTTTGCTGTGTTGCATCAGTAACTTCACCCATTAGCACAGCTTTGTGCACATATGGATGATGTTCCACCTGCTTTCATTCAACAAGGGAAGAAATGATACGTTGCCTGGGAAAAAAACCAACAGAATAAAACTAAACAAAAAACCCCAACCAACAAACCAACCAACAACCCAAACAAACAAAAACACCATCCCAATACGTCCATGAGACTCAGATCAATGAAAAGATAATTTAAAACAATATAGAAAAGGAAAAAAAAACAACAACAACAACAAAAAAACCAACCAAGACTGGAAAACCTCCACACAACTGACCCATTAAACAAAGAAATACCTCTAAACATCAGCTGTGGAGATTTGCTGAAAGATACCATTCCAGTGAATTAACATGCTTTAAGTATTTGCCCAGACCTTCAGCCCTTCTCCTTCAGATATCTCTAAACTATGTGGTTTTTAGTGTAATACACTCCTTCTTCTTGCCTTGAGACCTTTCTACTGCTTTTCAATGCCAGGATCATATCATAGCATCATGCAGTTATAGAATCACAGAGTGTTAAGGAGTTGGAAGAGACCTTAAAAAACATCTGGTTCCAACCCCCCCAAGTGGACAGATACCTTCCACTAGACCAGGTTGCTTAAACCTCACCTAACATGGGCTTTAACACTTCTAGGCATTG
>VZTT01037993.1:46720-56973 GCA_013400855.1 Buphagus erythrorhynchus | reverse complement strand
CCTTCCCTTCCCTTCCCTTCCCCTTTTCTCATCTGTCTATCTATATATATATATATATCTTTTCCCAACCAGCTCATTGTCTGACTCCTCCTGCTTTTGATGCACTGGCATTCCCTGGGCACTGCCAAGGCACATTAGAAGGAAATACCCAACCAGCCACTGTCCTGCAGCTGCACCCCAAACAGCTGGTTGGTGCATCCCAAACAGCCGGCTGGTGCATCCCAAACAGCTGGCTGGTGCACCCCCAACAGCCGGCTGGTGCATCCCAAACAGCTGGCTGGTGCACCCCCAACAGCCGGCTGGTGCATCCCAAACAGCCGGCTGGTGCACCCCAAACAGCTGGCTGGTGCATCCCAAACAGCTGGCTGGTACACCCTGACGCGCAGAGCCCTCCGTCAATGAGCAGGGTAATGCTCAAAGCCTCTTGCCATGCACGTTATGAACCTGTGATATCCCCTGTGATCACAGGGAATACTAATTAAGTTTTATTCAATTGAATAAAACCTCGACAAGTTGGAGAGATGGGCAGAGAAGAACCTTCTGAAATTAAACAAGGGCAAATGAAACGTTCTGCAGCTGGGGAAGAATAACCCCCAGACTGGGGGCTGATCTGCTGGGAAACAGCTCTGCAAAGAAGGACCTGGTGATGCTGGTGGGCAACAAGCTATCCATGAGCCACCAGCACCCTTGCGGCCAGGAAGGCCAATGGTATCCTAGGGTGCATTAGGAACAGCATTCCCAGCAAACTGGGGGAAGTTATCCTGCCTCTCTGCTCAGCCCTGGTGAGGCCATATCTGGAGTGCTTTTGTCCAGTGCTGGGCTCCTCATTACAAGAGAAATACGGAGCTCCTGGAACGGGTCCAGCAGAGGGGGATGAGGCGGCTGGAGCAACTCTCTTACAAGGAAAGGCTGAGGGAGCTGTGCCTGCTTGGTCTCGAGAAGAGATGGCTGAGAGAGGACTTCATCAATTTCTATCAGTATCTGAAAGGAGGGTGCCAAGACGTTGGAGCTAGGCTCTGCTCGGTGGTGCTGAGCAATGAACAGGAGACAATGGGCAGAGGCTGATGCACAGAAAGTTCCACCTGAACATGATGGTGAACTTTCTGTGCAAGTGACTGAGCATTGGAACAGACTGCCCACAGAGGCTGTAGATTATCCGTCACTGGAAATATTCAACAACTGTCTCCATGCAATCCTGTGCCATGTGCTCTAGAACGACCCTGCCTGAGCAGAGAGCTCGGACCAGATATCCCCGTGGTCCCTGCCAACCTGGCCGGTTCTGTGACTCACTGATTCCCTGTGGCGGGACAACAGCACAACGTCACCGAGCGCCCGGAGGCGACGCCCCGCGATCTCCCGCGCTTTCCGCCCCTCCCCTTCCCTGCTCTCCCCCTCCCCCCGGCCCGGCCCCCGCTCCGCGTCCCGGCGCGACCCCTCCCTGCCCGCACCGCCCGACCGCGGCTCCGACCAATCCCGCCGCAGCAGCCGGACGCGCCCGCCAATCAGAGAGCTCCTCCGCCCCTGCCTCCCGCCCCCGGCGCGGCGGCGCACCAATGACACGCGAGGAGACAAACTCCCATTGAGGGTCGGTTGAGCCGCCGCTCCCCGCTGCCTGCCTCGCCCTGAGCCGCCGAGACGTCAAAGGGAGGCAGGGCCAATCGGGGGCGAGGCTCCGTGCGCCGCGGCCAATAGCAGAGCGGCTGGCGTTGTAGCTCCGCCCCTTGTTCCCCCGCCGGCGGCGCGGCCGGCGCTCCCCCTTCCTCCCTCTCCTTCCCTCTTGCAGCAATGGCGGCGACGGAGCAGGAGCAGTTCTACGCCCTCCTCGGCAACCTGCTCAGCCCGGACAATGCGGTCCGCAAGCAGGCCGAGGTAACGGGGCCGCCGCGTCAGCGGCCGCCGAGACGGCCTGTCAGACCCACCGGGCCTCGCTGGAGGGCGGGAGGGAGGAAGGAAGGGAGGGGGGCAGGGAGGCGGCGGGGCCGGCCGAGCCCCACGTGTGAGCAGCGGCACCAGCTGCCGCCGGGGCGGCCCGGGCCTTCCCCCGGTCGGGGCGGCGTGGCCGGGCGGTGGCGGCCGTTTTGCCTGGCGGGCGCAGGGCCCGCGCCGGCCCTTGGCCCGTGAGGGCGCGAAGGGTCCCGTTACTCCCCTCGGCGCCCGCCCCGGCGCGTCCGGCACCGCTCCCGCCTCGAGACCGCTCCCCCCGTGGCCCGTGTGCGACCGTCCCCAGGGGCTACTTGTCCCCGTTGCCCATGGCTAGCTCCGCCTGAGCTGCCCGGCGTGACGGAGCGCGGCCCCGGCCCCGCCGTGCATGGGGGGCCACAAGCCGGTGGCGGCAGCGGCGTGTGGGGCGGCCGGCTCGGGAGCGGAGGCGTTTCCCGAAGGAGGTCAGAGCGGGTGCCTGGCGCGATGGAAGCTCTCTCGTGTGCGCTCCCGAAGCGGCCCTCGCAGGGGCTCCGTGCCCCCGCCCCAGCTTGGCCGGCAGGAGCAGGACCGAGGTCCTTCTCTGTTGCCGCACAGCAGTTTGGTTTTTTAACTTTTCGGAACGACCTCATGTGTATTCAAGTGTTTCGTCAGCTAAGAAGTATTTCACCCAAAAGAAGTGTTTTCAATATGCTGAGTTTCTCTTGTTATCAGCAAAAAGTTTTCAGACGTGTTGTTTCAGCTGAAATTCTTTGTGGCGGCTAAGCCACGTTAATTCTTTCTCTCTGTCATGCTTAAGGCTCCATTGTCAAGCCTGGTGGGGAATCTCTCCCGTTGAATTAAATACCAGCGTCTAGGTTTAGCATGAATTCCCGCTGCATGGCTGCATCGGGTCTTTTATCGCTCTCATCACTCCAGCGGTCAGCAGAGTTCAGCGCATTGTTTGGTGAAGAATAAAAAAGCATTATTCCTGATGCTGCTGTGAAAATTCCTCAAATGTGAATCCAGAGTGCAAAGGAGGGAAGACATACGTTTTTAGAAAGCTGGTGAAGTTTGGTTTGGTAACTGCACTTTCTAGAGAGTCAGCAAGAATTATTCCCACATTCCTGAACATAAAGCTGCAATGGAGGCCGTTCCCTGGGAGCTGAATTTCTTTCTCTTCTCAACTGCCTACATATAACCTAAAATAATTTCTAAAAAATTTTTAACTTTATTGGAATTAAAATAAAACATTGTGCAGCTGTGTCACAATGCCTATGAAATAAAACATTGGATAAGAACTCTAAAGCTTAGGTTCTTAAAACTGGCATATTTTGTCAGAAACCTGCTTGAAACTGAGTTGGAGTTCTTTTTAATTTTCATAGATACATATACACTATGGTCAATCAGAATAAGAAACCTTAACTAGTATGATAGATACCAAGCTTTTCAAGTCTGTTAGTTTCTTATAAAAATACAAGTGCTAGTATCGCTTTTTACTTACTTACCTGCACTGAATTTGGCATTAATTTCTGAATATTTCCAAGATGTGCTGCAAATACTTTTATGGTTTAGGATCATTCAGAGTGGAAGGGTCCTCAGGAGGTCTGTCATGCTCAAAGCAGTGTCAGCTATCAGGTCAGATCAGGTCACTTGGGGCTTTGTCCTGCTGACTCTTGAAAACTTCTAAGGCTGCACAAGCTCTTTGAGTTACTCACTCCTGCTTGACTTGTGCTCATTAGGACAGAGAGATCTGGACCTCTTCCACTCTGAACCTCCTTTCTTTAATTTACGCCTGTTGTCTCTCATTTTTTTCACCATGCATGGCTGTGAAGAACCCCCCCTTAGTCTTCATGGTGGGTTAATGAACTTTCACCTAGAAACACAAATCTGTCTCTCTACAGTGTAGCTAGACTGACTAAAGTTGTCTATTTCTTGAAGTAAGATTTCTTTGGATAAAAGTATTACATAGCCTTTAAAATATTTGCTTCCTAAAATCATACAGGACTTATACGTGGTTTTAAACATTGGCATAGTCCAGTCAGTTCTTCAAAGTGTGCTTACTGTTGGAAGGCAATATTGAATACCTAAAAGATTCAAATAACTGCAGGTAGATTGAATAGCAGGTTTTCATTTGTATCCAGTGAAAAGCAGTCAGAATGAGAAATGGATAGGCAGAGAGCTACACGGACTCAGGTTCTTTCAAATCGGTTTGGTCTTTGAAATGGGAATGAGGAGTGTTCAGTTGGAGACTGAACTTGGAGATGTAGAGTCATATCCTGTTTGGGAGGATTGTAGTAAAAGCTATTAAAAAAAAAAAGGGTGAGGAAGAAAGCCTGATGACTCCAAACTCAGTAAATGTGTATGGATTTATGTGTGTATAGTCTGCTTTTGTGAGACCCCACTGGAGTACTGTGTCCACCTCTGTGGCCCCTAACACAAGAAGGATGTGGACCTGTTGGAGTGGATCCAGAGGAGGGTCACAAAGATGGTCAGAGGGACTGAACAGCTCTCCTGTGAAAGACAGGCTGAGACAGTTGGGGTTGTGCAGCCTGGAGAAGACTGGAGACAGTCTTAGAGCAGCCTTTGAGTACCTGAAGGGGACCTGCAAGAAAGATGGAGAGGGGCTTTTACGAGGGCATGAAGTGATAGGACAAGGGGCAATGGCTTTAAACTTAGGGAGGGCAGGTTTAGATAGATATATGGAATTAGTTCTTTACTGTGAGGGTATTGAGGCACTGTAACAGGCTGCTTAGAGAAGCTGTAATGCCCCATTGTTGGAAGTATTTAAGTCTAGGTTGGCTTGGGCTTTGAGTAACCTGGTCTAGTGGAAGGTATCCCTGCTCATGGCAGAGGGTTTGGAACTAGATGGTCTTTAATGTTCCTTCCAACCCAAAACATTCTGTGATTATGTGTAGGAGCCAGCATGCTCATAACTTAACCTGGCTAGTTGGCTGAAATCTGGTTGGTTTCTTTTACCATCCATCCTGGAATGTTGTCTGTTGACTGTAAAAGCCTGTCTTCCTCTTACTTGTGTGTCTGTCTTCTAATGGAGAAACTTCTATTTACTTTGTTTTGGTGATTTTATGTTCTTTTTTAAAGTGCATTTCTCAGGTTTGGGAGAACATGAGTAGTAAGTGTAGACAATAGATACTTTCTTGCATGTGTTATGAAAGTTGCTTATGGTGGGTGAGAAATTTGTACTTCTGTATAAGATAACTGTGGGAACTAATTGTAAGCTTAAAGAATACATTAAGATGTAGCAGGATCCAGGCACATAGTTAGAGTGTAGGCAAGACTGGTAGTAAGATGGGTAGGGCCACCAAAGAAGTCTCCCACCCACTCAGAGGGAAGGTTCTGAGTTTGGTCATGTGTTCCTTGTCCCCCTTTGCTTTAGCATCCGCTGAATCCAGTTTAGTGAATTTATAGAGTTATACCATTGAACAACTGCTTAGGTTGCTGCCATTTTTAGTGAGTTAAACAAACAACTCAAAATAGATGTTTATGGTTATCAGAATTGACATGAGGGAAGCTGGCTTTTACTGTGCTTCAGCTGTCTTTGAAAGCATAACTTCAAGTGCTAGGCCTGGGTTTAGGGAAGCATCATATTTCTGAATTAGTTTTTGGATTTGTAAATAATAGTGCAATATAAATATATACATTCATGGAAGAGGTTAACCTGAGAAGACTTTCTATTCTGACCCTAAATCTCATTTAATTTCACAGTCTCCATGAAATGATTAGATTAAATGCAGGGATTCTTTGGGGATTCAGAGTCTCATTGACTGTGAGTGTATGCTGGCAACTAGAGAGAATATGAAATGAGGATTGACTTTGAGAAGAAGGCCTACTAGGAAGCAGGTAGAGAAAGGGAGGAAGATGATGTCTAATATTAAATGCAAAACTGCTTAATTGACAATAGCAGGTATCCTACCAAGGTGTGTAAGAGTTTGTTAAGAGTATTGGAAAAAGCTGCTGCAGTGTTGGAAATGGGAAGTAGGCAGGCAGAGAACTGATAGAAATGAACCTGAGTTTTGCAGAATAGGCTCATTCCTTGAGTTCAGGATGGAGTAATGAGTATTTGGAAAGGGTGAAGTAAATCATCATCAAGATTGTCCACAAAAAGTAACTCTGGAGTTACTAAGTATAGAACTCTTTCTGAATGTTGTGAGAGGTTGCTATTTAGTTTGTCATTCTCCTGCTCCTACCTACCTAGGTTTAGTATATTAAAAAACACCCACATTTTGTTTCAAAATGCTCTCATATATGATGTTTCAGATAGCAAAAGTTGTTTTACTGTGTTTTCACTCTAGCTTCTGAGTAACAATGTAATTTAAAAAGGAGACTTGTATAAAATGCGTTCCAGAAGCATGTAAGACAATGTAACTGAACTTCTCATTAAACTTTTCATTTTGTTAAGAGGGTTTTCCTAAGAAGGAGACTAAATAGCCTCTCTTTCTGAAATTCAGGCATGAGTCTAAAAATAAGACATTCTTAGCATATGTGGTTGAGATGTGTGGCTGCCACATAACATTGTAGAAGTTTTAAAGAGGTTCAGAAGCAGAACTTACCCAATTTTTGGACTCTTCATTAGTCTGTGATTATTAACCTATTGGTCACAGCTCGGTCTCAGGCTTCCAAAGCTCTTAATTCTTTGATATGATGAAAGCTATGGTGGATTCCCAGTAGGACATGTTTGGTGTATGTTGTATTTCTATGAGTTTATATTCTATTTATATTTTGTAACTAATCTCCTAAGTGGCCAGTCATTCTTATGTAGATCATTCCAATATGGCAGGTCCTTCTAGATAACTCAGATTCTACTCATAATTTTAAAATAGGTCATACATTTTTATTTTGATAAGTTTATTTTTTTTTCTGCTATGTTATTTTTTTAATTGGATGGATAATGATGTAGTTTTAAAAGGAAAGTCAATGCATATTAATGCTTAACACATGCTTTCTAATAAATGTTTACAATAAGCTGCATCTCTTTTTATGCAGGAGACCTACGAGACTATTCCGGGCCCATCAAAGATCACCTACCTCCTGCAGGCAATCAGGAACAATGCTACTCCTGAGGAGGTATGGCTCAGTAACCTTGGATTTGTGCAGATTTTCAAGGGGACTGGAGAAGAGAGGAAGAAATCAATGCTGATAATTCTGGGATAAATGAGCAAGTTTGATGTTAACTGAAGCATCTTAATTTACTGCGCATTTGTAGAGGGATCACTCATCTTCTCATCTTGTTTGTTGCATGCCCAATTCACTAGCTGAGACTTTTTGGTGCAGGATATTTGGTTTCAGGAATAGTTTTTGATAAGCAACTGCTTGGATCTCCATTGTTTTCTGTTGTGTGCTTTGCTTAATGTGTGTTATTTTCCATTAAATGTGTAACTAATGTGTGACTTACTGTCATGTTTCTTCAAGTTACAGTTGAGAAGTGATTTCTACATGGGGTCGTGTATCTAAACATATTAAAATTGTGTGTTGTCTGAAACTTGCAGTGCTTCGTAAGTCATCTAGCAGTATTATGGAATGAGTGGAGAGTAGTCTAAGTATTATATACATTTTTTAATCTGGGCATAAAGCAAGGGTGCCTTTTAATTACTCCTTAGTTTTGTAAGGCTCGCAACTTTAGCAATCAGTTAAAGCACTTACTGGTAAAACTATTATTCAGTTGGATATGGAGAGCGAAGAACTACTAAACTTTCAAGATATTACAGATTTTTAGGTCACTTAAACAATTTCTGAACAATATTATAAGAGCATAAGTGTGCTGTTTCTCTATGGATAACAGTCTGTTCTGGCGGACTGTATTCAATTTAGAGTTAGTTGCCATTTGTGCTTTTTAATGCTAAGAAAGTATCAGTTTGCCCACACTGATGCTTATCGATCTGCAATGTTGTATTCTTCTGACAGACTCCTTCAATATTATACTGCCAACTGGTTGCATAAGAGGTATCTAGTTTTCCTTTCTGCTCCTGTGAGATGTTTCAAATGACAGAAAACTGTGTAGCAGTGTTATTACAAAGTGTAAATAAATACTTGTTTCATGTGTTCGCTGATTTTATTCCCTTTACATCAGCTAAGCAAATAGCCCAGTGTAAAACTTAGGAATCTTGCCAATGACTTGGATTCCAGCTTGTAAAGTACAAAAAAAAAACTTTTCACCTATAGAAGTTACTCTTGCCAAACTCATCGAAGGCTAAGGTTTGTAGAATAACTTGACATTTAACTCCACCAATGGATTAATCAAAGAAAGGTTTAAATGTTAGCTCTTAACATAAGTAAGCATTAGGTGCTGGGCTTGAAAAATCCTGATTAATAAAACTTACAACCTCTTCCCTGTAAATCCAACTACTTAGTAGCCTAATTAGAGTTTAAGTGAAGTAATCCCCATGCTCAGTCTAAACACTGCATATAAACATGCTGGGAAGCATTCTGTGCATGTTTAATATGGTGCTGATATCAACAGGTAGTTTCTACATATGTTTTATAGAGATCCAAATGCTGAGCAAAATATTGCTTGTGGATAGAGCTTTGGGCCTGGTATGTGTCCTCTGAGCACATTGAATGTACCAGCACCACCAAACACAGGATGCTAGAAGGAGCTTCAGAACTGTAAACATGCTTTGTCCAGGCTCTGTGAAAGCTAGGTTCAGATCCCTCTTCATCTTGAAGCCTCTGTATTGCTTTACCTCCTTGCAGGAAAACTAGGCTGAAGAAAATACCCCATCCTGTTTGCATGAGTTGGGTGTCTGTGTTGTAGAGAGTACAAGACTTGTAGGACTATTCAGACAGCAGTTGGGGAAATCCTGCCTCTGCTACCCACTACTTTTGGCATTTAAATGGAGAAACAGGGATGCAGGTCGTGCTCTCAGTAGTACCCCTTGCATTTGACACAGAAAACACCATTAAGCTAGATTTGGAATAACTCCTTTAACTAACTGTGTAACAGGTTTTTGCCTAACCAGATGCCTGAACTATGGAAATATTCACCTCTTTCCTCTGTTCTTATTTCATACTTTCCTAATAGCAAAGTAACACACTTCACAGAAGTGGAGGGAGCATCTGACTTAGCAGTTAGAACACTTCTGTGCCCGGTGATGTGCAAGTTTGTGCACCTCAGACTGAGGAGGGGCTTGTCCTTACTTCTTGCACTTGTAGTCTCACTGTTATGAAGTTAACACTCTAATTTCTATGTAACTGCATTTTAAAGGACTATATAGAAAGGTGATATATATCCACAGTTTATTTGATTCATTTTACTCCTAGGACTTGTCTTAGATATTTTAGGCTGTTACTTTGCCGTTCTGATTTACCATGTAAATCTTTGAGAGGAGAAGTTCTGCATTTTCTCCTGCATCTGTTGTTTCTTGGTTAACTCTGGATTGGCAGGTTTTGATTGTGTCCTAATTTACAGATGACTGGTAAAATAACAAATGCTCTGTAAAACGGTTTCTGCTGGACTCTCAGCCTGCCTGGGGGGCCCTGACCTCTACCCGACCTCTGTCCATAATGTCACATGAAGGGATGCATTTCTTGGTTTGATGACTGCTGTTGTTTGGCCTTTGGGAAGGAAGGCAGCCCAAGGATGCACCACAGTTCTGCCTTTGAGTTGTCTGTGGACCTTGAGCACTCTGTGCTTTGAATTCCACATAGGACTAGATCTCTGAATGATGCTGTGCAAGTCCAGCTTTGGACCATGTGCTAAATGTCCTTTACTTCCATCCCTGCATGTTTTCCTCCTTGAGGACATGAAAGGAACAAAAAAATGAAAGTAAAATTCAGTGTGACAGTGCTACACAAGATAGCCAGACTTTTTCTTATAAAATATGTAGGGTTACATGGATGCTTTGAATATCAGTGGAGAGCATGGTGTCCCAGATTGCTATTCATAATTCTGCTGCTGCCCCGCTCAGCAAATTGATTTTCTTCTTGAAAACATTTTTAACACTCTGTAAATTCTACTATTCAGAAGCAGTATGTTGAAATTTGGGTATTATGACTACTTTTTATATTAATAACTTTAACACTTCAATTGTTTGTGAGCATCTCAGTAATTTAGACATGTAGAAGACCCAATGCTGGGAAAAAATGTGTTCTCTTTATGCTTCATTGTTAGCTGAATCACTTATTTGGGAATATACGCTTTATTTTGTTCCTCTCCTCATTAAAAGCTATTGCCACTAAATTGCAGGATTTTTAAATGCTTGCTTTTAGTACATATCTTGAAAGACTTAACAGAACCTTTGGGGCATGTGAAAAATACACATATTCTTTCTTAGAATAGAAGAAACAGCTCTGGAGGTGCCATTAATTCAGCCATGTTTGTTATAATTAAATTGACA
>VZTT01037993.1:10417-32231 GCA_013400855.1 Buphagus erythrorhynchus | reverse complement strand
ATAAACTGCTGCTTTTCTGTTGTACCTTCTGTCAAAATGATACTTCATCGCATCCTGGTCAGACAGAAGCTTGAGTGTCAGGATTCTACTGCTCTGAACTGTGATGTTCTTCATTCCAGGAATGTAATATGCTACTAGCAAAAATGAAATATTGCACTATTTTGGGAGATAAGTTCTATAACATGCCTTTCCCACAGGTCATTTGGTAAACCTGTTTATTCCTTTGGGTTTCTCTTCTGTAATTCCAATGATTTCTAGAATAGAGAAAAGGGGTTTTTTTTGTTTTGTTTTGGTTTTTTTTAATAAATAAAAGAAATCGAAGTTTCTCACATGTTGCTCAAAAAAAAAAGAGAGAGGGGCATGAAAGATTAATTTCAACAATACCCACTACCCTAAGAATAAACTAAAAGGACTTGGAGATGGGGAAAGTTTACATTGTAAGTGGAATGTTACTGTTCTTATAGCCTTGAGAATACTGCTGAAAAGTTTAGTACCAATCATTTATTTGTTTTAAATTCAGATATTGTTTGAGTCATTGGACCTTTTTCTTGAGGAACGTATGGGTTCTTCCTATGATACTAAACCAGAAAAAAGATGGGGGAGAGGGAAATAAAATGCTGTCCTGATGTTTGCCTGGTCAGCTCATTTAATTAAAATGCCATTTCCAGGTATTAGTACTATGTACGTACTTGTATCAGCAGTTAAGAATTCTTTTTTCTAGGTCTGGATTTGGCCTGGATTAGACACTCAATTTTTTGTGCATCTCTGGAAGTATGTATGAGGGAAATGGAAAAGTATTTAACAAATCAAGTAGATGCATTAACTTCCCTTCCATCTCCTGTTCTTCACTCTGCCTCCTCCTGTGTCCCCCAGTCCCTGCAAAAAAAAGGTGATTCACTTTGTGGTTCTTGGTAGTTTCCAAAATGAGTAACACTTCATTTTCACTCTTCTGTAGCTGACTGGAAGTACAGGCATGCTGGCTTGATGGCACTCTCTGCCATTGGAGAAGGTTGCCACCAACAGATGGAGGGGATTTTAAATGAAATAGTTAATTTCGTTTTGCTATTCCTTCAGGATCCTGTGAGTATAGTTCTAGCAATTATTTCAAAATGTTTTCATTTCTGCTCTCACAACTTCTTGTTAACTGTTTGAGGGAAATACTTTTTCAGCATCCCAGAGTAAGATACGCCGCTTGTAATGCTGTTGGACAAATGGCAACTGACTTCGCACCCGGGTTTCAAAAGAAATTTCATGAGAAGGCAAGTAGTAGAGTAGTAGGGAAAAAAGTGGTAGAATTATATCCCCTTCAGAAACTTGTTGTCTGAAAAGGAGAATTTCTTTTTCAGGTGATAGGAGCTCTTCTACAAACCATGGAGGATCAAGGCAGCCAGCGTGTTCAAGCCCATGCAGCTGCAGCACTCATAAACTTCACTGAAGATTGTCCCAAGTCACTGCTTATTCCGTATTTGGATAATCTAGTGAAGCATCTTCATTCCATTATGGTGATAAAATTACAAGAGGTATAATACACTGGACAAATTGTTTGATGGAGGGTAACCTTGTCACATAGACAGAATAAGTATAGCTGAACTAATACCTCAGAAATGAGCCAGTATACATATCTGCTGATGTTGGTCTAAACTGATGAGAATTAGCTTATGTGCAAGAACAGCTCTTTACATTTGGCATGCTTTTAAGTAAAATGTGTACTTTAGAAATATAACACTTTATTCTTCCTCTTTCCAAGTTGATACAGAAAGGCACTAAGCTGGTTTTGGAGCAAGTTGTGACTTCAATTGCATCAGTTGCAGATACAGTAGAGGAGAAGTTTGTTCCCTACTATGATTTATTTATGCCCTCCTTAAAACACATTGTTGAAAATGCTGTTCAGAAGGAATTAAGACTTTTACGAGGAAAGACTATTGAATGCATCAGTCTGATTGGTCTTGCTGTTGGCAAAGAAAAGGTAAGCTTAGATTTTATATAATGGTCTAAATATATTTTTAAATGCCTTTGTTTTTTGTAGTATTAGCGCTAAATTAATATAATCACTTGTTCTATATACAGCCATATTGTTGCTGATTTCTATGCTTATCTTTATGTTTCCATTTCTGAGCTGTGTTGCTGCTTAGGTTCACAATTTGTGATAGAATCTTACTGTAGTTTAAGTAATTCTTGTCACACTGAAAAATGTTGAAAGCAAGAATTTTTTCTTCCTTTGAGGTTTTTTGGGTTTTTTTTTGCCTCAGGAGAAATGACATGGCATCTCATTTAGGCAGTATCAGGGGCAAAATGTATGCAGTCCAAAGGAAACTTAGTATAGTTTTGTGTGTGGATGCCTGAAAAAGTTTAATTTAAGTGAGCATTTAAGTCTCTGAGAAATAGCATCTTAATTTGCCTTTAAAAACATAGTTGTTTCCTTTATCTAGTTTATGCAGGATGCATCAGATGTAATGCAGCTATTGTTGAAGACACAGACAGACTTCAGTGATCTAGAAGATGATGATCCACAGGTATGTCAAAATTGTGTCTTTACAGCTCATTAGTATTAAAAAACGTACCTTAAATGCATGATGTTTCAGCCCCCTCCCTGGCACTTCAGGCTAATTGTCCAGCCTGTCTTACAAAACCTGACATTGAGATGGCCCTAAAATCTTTCACAGAAGCATGGTTAGGAAATGAGACTTCCAGGACCTATATTTGCAGAAGAAATTTGAGCTTGCTGTCACCTTCTTATAAATAGATCAACAAGACTTGTTATGCAGCTGTTCTAATGAGCAGAGAGCTATTTTAACTTGTACATTTGAAAACAAATACTCCTCTGAAAACTTAGTACTGCACCCTTTTTTAATTTTTGCTCTATTTTACCATTTTCAGGAATGTGGCTTGGCAGTATTGTTTAAATTTGGGAAATATTTCAGAAAAAAAGATTAATTTTTAGAACAGGCATTTGCAATGCAATCATGGATCTTACACTCACATTTTTACATGTATAGCTACTTTCAATCAGAGGTGCTGTCAAGGTGTTGTTAGACTTGGAATGTCTTTTGAAGATGCATTTTTATGTGGATTGTGTATTAGATTACTTCTCTTTGAAATAAGCTTTATGGACTGCTTACAAATTCTTTCCAGAAGTCTTATTGTGTAATGTATTTCCTTTATGCTTTCCTTTTAAGTATGTATTAAAATAAAATGTGGGACATGAAAATTTTGCCTTCTCTTTTCTAGATTTCTTACATGATCTCTGCATGGGCCAGAATGTGTAAAATTCTTGGAAAGGAATTTCAGCAGTACCTTCCTGTTGTCATGGGACCTTTAATGAAGACTGCATCCATTAAACCTGAAGTAGCTCTTTTAGACAGTAGGTTTAAGATGATGTTTTGCTTGAAATATACTGAAATAAATGATTTTGTAGCACTTTTAGATTATTTTTCCTCCCCTCTGTACAACAGCACAAGATATGGAGAATATGAGTGATGATGATGGTTGGGAATTTGTAAGCATAGGCGATCAGCAGAGTTTTGGAATTAAAACTGCAGGCCTTGAAGAAAAATCAACTGCATGCCAGATGCTGGTGAGTAATAAAACCATTTTGGTGATCTATGTGTGTCTGGTCAATTGAGTCTGAGGCCAAAATCTGTAACCAAAATACTCTTTTTTGTCTCGTGTGAAAGAGTTTTTGGGTGATACTGCTTAGTTTGGATTACAGGCACTTAGTTGCATGTGGTTTATTTGATTTAAAATGGTTTATTTAGTTAGGAGCTTAAAATTTTTAAAATTAACAGATGATTTTCCTTTGTTAGCAAAACGTAAGGAAATTAATATGTTAAAAAGTAGTTCCTTTTTGCAAATATTGCTGTTTTGGAATTTGGTTTGAAAAATACATGCATGCCCTAAGAATGAAATCTCATGCTGCTATCAGGGTTTCTCAAATTACCACAGTTGAGGGGGAAGGTAAATGGATTATTACATGTTTTTTAAAATAACTAAAAAACCCTTGCACTTTTAACAATCTCCCTCTCACCTTTACATAGTTGAAAAATATAAATATTTTCCCTTAAAAGAGGTATATATCTGTGCTCTATTTTTCAGGTTTGCTATGCAAAAGAGCTGAAAGAAGGATTTGTGGAATACACAGAGCAAGTTGTAAAGCTGATGGTTCCATTGTTGAAGTTCTATTTCCATGATGATATCCTATTAACAAATTCTACTGTGAAAACGGAAACTTAGAATCAAAATTGTGCTTGCTGTTTTCCTAAATTAATTGAATGTATTAATTCTGTATTACCACTGTGACTTTATAGCAGAAATGGTTTCAGAGAATGTTGGTTTACACACCCTATTTTAGGCAGTGTATTCCTACTTTTCCCCCTAGTTTCTTTCTAAATAAGCAGTCAGTAGAAAAAGTGATGTTTGTATAACAAAGCAGAAGAGAACTTGAACAGCTTTTCTGTCATGGCCTGACACCTTCTTGAAGGTTTGAAGGCTTGAAGCCACTTCTAAATAGTAGACGATGTATTTTTCTATGATTTAATCTATACCTAATTAAGAAATCAAATGCATGGATTGTAATGAAATTAGTTTCAGGTAGAAAACTAAAAACTTCATTATGGTGGTGGGGTCTTAAATTCTGAGCACTTCGTTGTTGTTGATAGCTGTATTTCCTTAATAATGGCACGTGTCCGGGTGGCAGCGGCAGAGTCGATGCCCCTCCTTCTTGAATGTGCCAGGGTTCGTGGGCCGGAGTATCTCACACAGATGTGGCACTTCATGTGTGATGCTCTCATCAAAGCCATTGGGACAGAGCCAGAGTCTGATGTCCTCTCAGAAATAATGCATTCTTTTGCAAAGGTAACATCCTTACAAATTTCATGGCGTTACTGTTTGTAGCTTTCGAACATGTTTGGTGTTCCTTTACATGGCTCGAGTAAATGCAAAGCTTCCTTTACAGGAGATCTGTTGTGACTATAAATGTTGTTAAAGCTGATGGAAAAAGTTGTATTTTGTTTGAAAGACTACCAAAGTATTAACCTAAAACCATTACCAATTTCTTTCATTTTAACCACGAGCGAGCAAAATTATGGGTATGAGATGTACAGTGCCTTGTATAATTTGAGCGTTGATTATAGTATGACTGTTCTAATATTATTCTTGATCCAGAGCTTGTATTAATATTCTTTGTGTGCTTAGATTTCTTTAAGACTGCTTGTGTTAAATTTTAAAGTGGAAAAACTGGTTGTTTTATTTCACAAGTGCATTGAGGTAATGGGAGATGGATGCCTTAACAATGAACACTTTGAAGAGCTTGGAGGAATACTGAAAGAAAAACTAGAAGAGCACTTTAAAAATCAAGAATTAAGACAGGGTAAGTTAACACAAATCCTGTTAACCTGTGATGTGGCTGTTCTTTAAAGCAGAATTTCTAATTATTTCTGAACACAGTGAAAAAAACTGTTTAGATGTAATTGATTTGTATATTTATGTAAAGTAATTGGACTGTGAACTCTGTGAAACAGAGTCCATGAGTTGTATTTGTAAGCTCTTGGAGGATGAAGATGGCATCATTTTCAGCAATACTGTCATTTAATCAAAAGTTAATGGAGAGATTTACTTGAAAAACAGTGCACATCTATGGTGTTATAATTTCTGTGGGTTTTTTTCTTCTGAAGTCTGCAGTTTTCTCAAAGCAATAGTAGTTTCTCATTTCTAAGCACTTTTCTTGTCTTTATGGACAAGCTGCTGTGTTCATATCTATTTCACGTGCATTTTTACACATTCTTAAACTGAGCTGTCTTGTACTTCCTTTTCTGTGAAAGTTTTTTGAAGCTTCTTAAAAAAGGAAAATTCCTGCTGCATCTTCAGCTACTGTTTCCTGTTTTCTAAATTCATTTCTGCTTAATTTTTTCCCTTTCACAGGCTTCTTATGCACTTATAGAAAGGTAGTGATTTAATTTTTGTTTTTAATTTAGTGAAAAGACAGGATGAAGACTATGATGAACAAGTTGAAGAGTCATTACAAGATGAAGTAAGTTAGTTTGAAGTGTTTTTCTACTCATCAAGCACCAGGGTGGAAATATTGCCCAAATATGCTTTCTACTCATTTAGGGCATAGTGCATCCTCAGAATTATTTCTTCAGAGAAGACTCTTGTTACCATAGTCCTGCAAAACTTTCAGTAAGAAATGGGTCACTCTACATTTGTGAATTAGAAAATAAGAAAGGTTTCCTTGTCTGGTATGCTGAAGAAGTTCAGGACATAGCTTTTTGTTTTCTTCATCTGCTCAAACAATTCTTGGATGACATTAACACTGCTACAGATTTGACAACAGACTATTTAATTACAGAATAAGCTGAGTTGGGGACCCAGAAGGATCATCTGCTCCATCTCCTGGCCCTGCACAGGACATCCCAAGAATCACACCACGTGCCTGAGAGCATTGTCCAAACAGTTCTTGAGCTCTGTCAGGCTGGTGCTGTGACCACTTCCCTGAGGAGCTTGTTCCAGTGCCCAACCACCCTCTGGGGGAAGAAGCTTTTTCTAATACCCAACCAAAACCTTTTCTGACACAACTTGAGGCCGTTCATTTTGGTTCTGTCACTGGTCATCACAGAAAAGAAATCAGTGCCTGCTGCTCCTCTTCCCCCAGTGAGGAAGTTGTAACTGCAATGAGGTCATCCCCTTGGGTCTAGCCTTGCTGACTTGCTTTTTCTTTGAGCCTTGCAAGCTGGGTGGCTCTTAATCTAGGGCCTCTATACCTCTGATCCCAAGACATCTGGTGTGTCATGTCAGGAGCCTGTCTCAAAAAGAATAGCCCAAAAACAGTATCAGAAAAGGACAGCAGGATAAACAGCTGCCATCATGAGTTTGCTTATGAGAGAATACCAAAGTGACTACTTAACTACTTATCACTAGAGTACCAAAGTGAGTTAATAGTTTAAAGTGGAGATGACTGTAGAAGAGATACAATAATTTTATTAAATCATTATTAGTATTGAGAGAGAGAGAGTAATAATGACTGCTGGTTATAACATGAGACAAAGGATGTTCAATGAATTTAAGAACTAAGAAAATTTTTTTGCTGCACAGTGCAGGTATGAAGCTTGATGACATGAATTTAACCTGTATGCAGACTCCAGAAATCATACACCCATATTTAAATACTGTTTTAAATAACAGTGTGGTTCTTGACCCTCTGTTTTTAGGCTTTTTAGAATTAGGCCAGCATTCAAGAGGATAGATTTTTGTTGCTTCCAAGACCCTTTTATTTCCTATCTGTCACTCTGTACTGAGAGAAAACACAAGCAGGCAGCAGCTTCAGAAAAGCTGAGTCTACTCTGCAACGGAGTTGCGAGGCATTTTTAAAAATATTCTAATGTTTGCTGATTTTTCTGTAAAGTCTGTAGAAAGACTTGCCTGCATTACCCTGTGAAAGGAGGGGTGGGATGAGGGCATTACTTGCCATATGGACAGAATTAACAAATGAGTAACATTTGGATATACACCTTTGGTCTCAGAGTATGTTTATGTAGCCCTTACCTCAAGGCAGCAGAAATACAAGAAGCACAGAAGTTATGGAAGTTATTCAAACAGTAGTTTCAGATCCAGCCCTCACTTCAGCAATAACTAAACTGGTGATTTGGTGGAGAGCAGAAGGCGTACACAAAGTAAGAGTTACACTCTCTTCCCCAAGCATCCATTATCAACTATTGGTCAACAGGCAGTACCAGGCTAGGTGGACCTTGTGATGTGCTGCAGCAGTTCTCTACCTCTTAATGTCATTGTGTGAATATTCCAGGGTTCCTGCTTGAGTTGTGCCTTGACAATGCAGAAATTGGCTTGCTAGGAAGGGTTTAAATATCCAGCTGTAGGAAGCTGCGTGTTGCACAAGAAGTAGTTACTAGTTTGTCACCAGAAGGTGAGAAAGGCGAAGGTCACTAGGGACCAGAAACTAGCTGTACTGTTTTCCCTGCCTGTTAAAGTATTAAGTTAAAGGTTAAAGGGACCATACTGAGTACAACAGAAGTTGCTGTAAAAGAAAAAGTTTTCCAGCATAAGTATATCCAGGGAATAATCCTCACCTGTAGATATAACTTGAATTGAATTAAGCTCTAAGGTAAGGCTCTTTATTTGACAAGTTTGAGGTATTACCTGGGCAAGGTGAAAGATTAATTTAAACAACAAAAGGAGGAGAAGAGTATTTGTTGTATTTTTGGCACAATCTTTAAGACAAATGCAGTTATCCATTTACTTTTCCATAAAAGCTTCTTATGATATCTGTAAGGTACGGAAGAGGAAGGCCTTTTGCCTTCTGTAAAGGGAACCAATTGAACCAGTAAGGGAACTATTGAAGCAGTAAATTTCCACAAGACAGTTTTGTCTTGATCTGATTTTTCTGTCCCTGAAACAAACCTGCAAGTCTCAGGCAACTGAGTTCCAGCAATCGAGTTTACATTTTTAAGAAGTGTGAAAAGAAGGACTCTTGGAACTACCAGTCAGCCAGTCTCACTCTGTGCCCAGTACGGTGATCGAACACATTTTCCTGGCAGCTGTGGAAGACAGGGAGGTGGTTAGAGACAGCTGATACGGCTTCCAAAATGCAAATCATGCCTGATTAATTTAGTGGTTTCTGTGGTGGAGTGACTGTATTGATGGATTAAGGAAGAGCAGCTGATGTCATCTTTCTTGACCCTTTAAGAGGGTCCCATACAACATCCTTGTCACTAATTTGAGGAGATCCATATTTGATTAATTCAGCAGATAAGGAATTGACTGGATGGCCATGTTAAAAATGTTCTATTCAGTGCCTCAATATCCACATGACAGTAACAAGTGATGTCCCTCGAGACACTGGAACATGTTGCCTAGAGAAGAGTGTGGATGCCCTATTCCTGGGAATGATCAGGGCTAGGTTGGATGAAGCTCTGAGCAGCCTGGTCTAGTAGAAAGTGTCCCTGCCCATGGCAGGGGATTTGGAACTAGATGCCTTTAAGGTGCCTTCCACCCCAAATCATTTTGTTATTCCATCATTCTGCAATTAAACAAATAATTGAAAATTAGTGAACTTAATAAAATTGGTTTTACAAAAAAATCATAAACCAACTTTATTCCATTAGTTTACACACCTTAGCACTTCATGTGAGTTCCACTCTGTTAAAGATTGTTAGTCTTCATGTGAATTGTGTCCTCTTCCTTTCAGGATGACAGTGACGTTTATATTTTGACTAAAGTATCAGACATTTTGCACTCGATATTTAGTAGTTACAAGGAGAAGGTACTGCCATGGTTTGAAAGGTTACTTCCACTAATTGTCAACCTAATTGTAAGTACCTTGTTTTCCTTTAATTTAAATTTAGTTATTTTTTCTGATGTGTTAATATGTCTTCCATGCTGATGTCTTAGAGAACTTGGTAGGTAGAATGTAGCAATTACTGTTGTACAAAATAGAAATATTCTAGATGAAGGATGAAGTTGTTACCCTATGCTTTTTGAGCAGGGTTGCTGCTGTGCTACTTAATATCTGTGTTGCAAGACCCAGGATCATTGACACAACTGTTTTGAGAAATTTAATTTCCTTGAGACTGTCCAGTATCTCAAAAATGGATTTCAAGAGGAGGGACAAAAAAGTGTTGCAGAGTTGTGGGGAAAAATTGATACTGATACATGTAATGGAGTGTGAAATAGAGGTGTGAAGATAGACACCTGGATTTTGTTTTGTTGATGGTATTGCTGGAACAATCACTATCACAAATTACATGGTTTTAGGATTGAATTTAATCTGTGAAGATTTTAAGAAAAGTGTTAGACCAGTGTTCCTGTGCTTGTTGTTGATATAGTCGTTGGCTGCACCATAATTTCAAGGTGTCTCAGCTGTGGGGTATTTGTCCGCAGTGTCCCCATCGGCCGTGGGCAGACCGGCAGTGGGGGCTGTGCATTTTTGACGATGTGGTGGAGCACTGCAGCCCCGCCTCCTTCAAGTACGCCGAGTATTTCCTGCGGCCCATGCTGGAGTCGGTGTGTGACAGCAGCCCCGAGGTGCGGCAGGCGGCTGCCTACGGAGTGGGAGTGATGGCACAGTTCGGCGGGGACAGCTACCGGCCCGTCTGCCCAGGTACGGACCGAGCTGAACGTGAGCTTAGGGGGAAGGAATAAAAATGGCTCACCTGGCTGGTGAGGTCTCTGCCCCGTGGCAGTGAAATGGATTGCCAGTATTACCTGTGTCATAGATGGATTGATGAAGTACCCGAGTTCCTCAGGCTTTTATTGTTCTGCATATTAGCATTTCTGTTGCAGCTCTGACTGATTAGCAAACTTGATTTACATATTCTTTTTTAAAATATGATCTGGCATGCAAATGCTAATTTCATAAAAACCATCTTTCTGATACACAGCTGTCTCATAGATGCTTTCTACTAATGTTGATGTGGATACATATTAATGCAAAAGCCTTTGGATGTCTGGAGAAGCTACACAAGAGACCTATATTAAGGAACAGCCTATTATACGACTTATGTGGCTCTCTGCTTTCTGATTATATAAAAAGGAGCCTGATTTCTGTAAAGTAAGAAGTGAAATGAGTGTGATAGTACTTATCAGAAAGACTTTGTGTCCTTTCTTTCTGAATGTTTCAAATTTCTTTGAAATTTCAAATTCTTCTTAAATTTAAAGAAATTATTGTCTGCTTGCACTCTGCTTGCCAGTCACTAAAGTTAATTTTGCACACTAAGTAGCACTCTTTATTAAAGTTTTTTTCCATTTTTAAAAGAAAATATTTAGGTATCTAAGTATGTATTTAAAATATGTATTTCACATGAATATTAAATGAAAGCTGAATTAGATGATATAAGAAAATAAGAATCATCTGAAAGGGTTAACACAAATATTGCCTACATCAATCAGAGTTGTAATTTTCATTGTTAATATAAATGTAACTTACATGATAACAATCAGAAAAAGGTGTCTTTTTAAAAAGAAAATAAAAAGCAGTGTGAGAAGCCTTGCAATGAATCATTAAGAGCATGAAAATTTAGAATTGTCTAGACAGTTCTGATTTTGAATTTTTTTGAGCTTTTTAGCATCTGTTGAAGTCTAATTTTATTTTTCATTACTTATGCTTTATCTTACCCCACTTAAAATTTGTAACATCTTTGATCCTTCTCTTTGTATTTGGACAAATAATTTTTGATTATGCCAGACACTTGGCTTCTCCTTAAGTTGAATTTTAGATAAAATAAACTTTCAGCTTTACAGCATGCAGTTTACTAGCAGACACCTCAAAAGAATTCTAAATCCTTTTGTGCATACATGAAAGAACTTCGTGATTTATTATAATAGATGAAGATATGCTGTGATTAGAAGCAAAGTAAATCCACGTCAAGAAACATTATGTACCCCACAGGTTTTGTTATATCTCTGAAAAACATCATGTTTGTGAGCTTTTATTTGTAATTTGTTTTCTTTACTGGTTGATATATAGCACTGGTATATTGTTCTTTTGCAAGTTTGAAGAGTATGTAAATACTCTAGAGAAAAATCAGAGGTATTGATATGAGCTTTTTTGGCAGTCAGTTAAAAAACATCCAGGAATATAAAAAGAGCTTGTAAATGGCATGTGAGCTACACTGATGAAACAAATGTCACTAAAATCAGATTTTGTAAAGAGGAAAAAAATAAGATGGAAGAAAAAAAATACAGCAAATCAAGTCACTCTCTAAACAGGGATACAAGGTTACAATTCATGCAATTGGCAAGGTTGCTTCTGTTATGTTGATGGAAGAATATATTTAGCTGTTCTCTGTGAAAATTTTATCAATCAGGTGCATGGATTTCTTCCTAAATCACATCAGTGGCCTCAAAACTGTATGGTGCTAGACGTCAGAGCAGTCAGTCCTTGGAAAAAAGCTTAACATTATAGAAGATGGGTCTTCTATTGTCAAAAGGCTTTTTTAAGGTTTATCTAACACAATATCTATGTGAAAATGGATCTGTTTTAGAGACAAGATGAAAACGTGTCTGGTAGGCTGTAGGGAAAAAATCACGCTGATTCATTTTGATGCCCTCCTAATTTTACAGTTGCAAGGACACACGTACCTATAGAGTCATCCATTAGTAGTAGAGAGTGAGATACAGATGAGATGAGATGAAAACCTGAGGTATAAAATGCAGGCTCAGTTGTCCTGGACATTGTAAACCTCTCTGAAACAAACTCTGCTTTGGACAATAGTCCAGCATCATTATCCTACATTCGATACATCAGCTAGCAGGTCTGATGTTTCTGTAGTTCTGTAATGTTTACCAGGTTTTCCATAACTGCTTCTTTCTTCAAAAATCTAATGCAGTGGACTTAATATAGAAGGTGTGATTATATATTCTTTAACTGCAAAGCTTCTACTTACTCATCAAAATTCAGAAGTGTGAGATCTCACTCTTCCTCAGTAATTAGAGTTATTTTGAAGTGTGCTTCCTGTACAATTCCACAACCTGCTTACTGTGCTGATAGAGAATTTCACAGCTTTAGCATTTTATTTTTAGCAGAAGAGCACAAGGACAATTGTTCCTGCTTGCATATAGTGTGCTTGGAAGTCTGCATGGACACTAGTAGCTAAAAATGTGACATTAATGTTTGTTTAAAAGTGTGTGTATGGTTACCCACATGACTGTTAAAAAAATATAATTGCTATTAACCTAGGAAGAAAACTGGCATTTTTCCTCCAATGAAAGACATTTCCTTTCCTTGATTTTTATGATCAAAACTATGCCAAGTTGATTCACCAGGTGAGATTACTCCTATGAGCTTTCCCTAGGGCACCTTTTAGTGGTGTATGTGTACATCCATACATATTTTTATATACAGATGTGCCCACTAGCAATAGATACACAGCTGGCATACACTGAGGATGTACCTATAGTTCACATTGAATGAATGAGTGACATTTACAGTGAATGTCCCTGTAGCAGTGCTTTTCTTCCTCCTGTGTTTATAGAGCATATTCAATTAAAGAGATAATGCTTGCTATCTACAGTGTCTTGTGTGTTTTAGATTGCATAACTCCAATTAAGAGACATGGGAATATTATTTTCTTCTGAACTTCTAAAGCAAATTCAAACTTTTGCAGTGGCTGTTTTCTTCTGTTTCCTTGCAGAGCTTTATTTATCTGTTTGGTTTTCATATGGCAATTATTAGCAGAGAAGAACCTAGAAGCAGTAGAACATTGAAATGACTAGATTTTAGTGCTTGGAACACAAAAAAATCCTGGTTTTAATACATACAGTTGTCTCACATAGAATTTGTGATATTAACAAAGTATAGCTTGATTGTGCATTAAACTTTATTCTTGTATTTTTAACAATTAGAGGCACTTCCATTGTTGGTGAGAGTCATTCAGTCACCAGATGCCAAAGCCAAAGAGAATGTCAATGCAACAGAAAACTGCATTTCAGCAATAGGAAAGATAATGAAGTTCAAGCCTGACTGTATAAATGTTGAAGAAGTCCTTCCACACTGGTTATCATGGCTTCCACTTCATGAAGACAAAGAAGAAGCTGTTCATACTTTCAATTATCTGTGTGACTTACTTGAGAGGTAAGGCAAAGTCTTCACACTAATGCAGAAAGTAAGCCTGTTTGCATGCTCTTTCCTTGCACTCTTCTTCCAAAACTGAGAATCTATGAGATTAATCTACATATGGTTCAGAGAACATAATGTGAAATGTCAGAACTGAGCCTTCCCTGATGTTATTGCTGCTTTTTTAAACAGTTACTGTTCTTGTCCTAAATAGGGTCTGTGTGGCTGGAAAAAAAATCCTGGCTGCTTTATATGTCCATAATGGGGAAGGATCTGCATAAAACTTGTACAGAAAATTTCAGAAGTTTCTGATACTCTGCTTATATATCAGGACCAGTAACTGATCAGGTCTTTTCTCTTAAAAGCAGCACACATGCTCTTGCAGCCTTCTTATAAGTAGTTTTGCACCTTTTTGCTTTCCAACAAAGTGAAGTATCAAGTAGAAAAATAATATGGAAAAATTCATTGTACAGGGCTATCTCCCTTAATAATTATTTCAGTTGTTATTGAAAGCATCTTATCCCACAGTTTATTCTTTGGATTTGTGTTCCCTTCTGTAGGTAAATGGAAGAAAAAAAAGTAAACAGTTATTCTAGTGTGGTGCACTTCATAAACACCTGAAAGAATGTAGCTTCTGAGGTGTTATGTAGTAAACACATTCTGACTGGCACTGTATTACATCTTAGAAGATATAAAGGAAGTAATTTAGATTTCTTACAGTAATTTCTATTTTGTGAATACCTTGTATCTCTGGGTACTTTATTAAGACAGAGTCTCAAAATGGCAACTGAGGTCCCTAGACTGATTTTAGAACAATTGTGTAGAGACACCATAATAATGCTGCCAGGTGTGCAGGTAAACAGGAATATAGAAATGGAGAATTGCAGTACCAGCACACTTCTGTACCCAGCTCTGTGCAGGTGGCTCAGCCTGGCTACCTGCTTCTCTGGAGCTCTGCCAGTCCTACATTCACAGCATCTGCATTCCAGCACTCGTAGGTGGCAGGGCTGGAAGTAGATTATGTGTTCCACACAGATTCCTGATTGCTAATACTCCTCCACTCCAGCATTTGGCTGGGAAAGAGGGAGCAGAACTGCTTGCTTGCTGTGTCATGGAGAGTGCTGGCAGAGAGCTGAAGTTACCAGTGCTCCTCTGACGCCAGTAAAGCAACATCCTGGGAGGCACAGAGAGAGGAATAAGTCCTTTTAGGCAGGGTATTTCTGTCACACTATTTACAGTTCCATCTGCATGGAACTCAGCCATTCTGTAAAGTTCAGACCTTCTTCCTGATAAAGTTTAGGCTGAGTAAAGAATCAGCTGGTAAAATATTAACAGAAGGGGGAACATGCTGTCAGCAGGCAACAAAGCTGTGCATACTTATTCAGCTGTGTGAAACTTAAACCTAAATAAGCAGCTTTAGAATAAGATCATTCAAAATCACTTCAGTTACGTGTAAAGTGTTTACATTATTTTTAGATAAACAATAATTCCTTTGCAATATATCTTTTGTAACAGCAATAACCCAATTGTCCTCGGTCCCAACAATTCCAACCTTCCCAGAATACTTGGTATAATTGCGGATGGTGAAATCCACGAAGCTATCAAACATGAAGATCCATGTATCAAGCGGCTGGCTAATGTTGTTCGCCAAGTGCAGGTAAATAAATGCTTGCTTAAGTATAAAGGGAACATTTAGAATCTGTTTGCAGAAGGAACTAAACTGTTAAACCAGTTTTGAGAGCCTTATCTCCTTAGAGAATAATGGTTCAACCAGTAATTTTGGAGATCCTTGGATGTTCCTTGAATGATTACTGATAAAACTTGGTGACATTTGCCCTTGAATAAAATAACTGTAACTGTCATGCAACAAGATGGTTAATGTGTGAGCCAGTATTAGTTTTTTGTGGGTTTTTTTTCTGAGTCAGAAATTAGAATCCAGAGAGAAATCTGCATGTCCTTTTATCAGTGAACTGTACTGCAGGATTAGATCCAACATGTGGTTCTTGTAAGGGTCACCAGCATCCTATGGTGACTTTCTAGTACAGCAGCAGCTTGGGTTTTTTGTCAGAGAACAAGTGCAAACCACAAGTTGTTTTACTACTGCCCTTTTCAACCCAGTGCGAATACAGGTGGCTAGTTTTGTCAGTGTTTTCCCTGCCTTTGGGGAACTGCCCTGAGGTTCACTTCCTTTATGCCATAATGAGTCCATATACTTAAACAGCACTTCTCTACAGTGCTGTGATAGTGCTCATAGTGCACATCTGCTCCAGGACCAAATGTTCTTGGGTGGATGTAGTACTAAGGAGAGAAAGGAATGTGCCTGGTAAGCATCTCACTCATAAAAAAGCATGGAGGATTTTGAGCAGCAGGTCTTCAATTATTGGCCTTTATATCTGACCAACTTTGGCAAAATTCAGGTTCAAGAATTTTAGGAACGCTTGATATTGGAAAGGATTCACCTGTATAAGTGTATCAGCCTGAGAGATCCATTTTGTCTGGTAGAAAATGCTGTTAAAATTCTGAAGGCATAAAGAGAAGGAAATTGAGCCAAGTTTCAAAGTGAAAGTGTAGTGTAAGTGACTGCTCTAGGTTCTGCCTGACAGACATGAATCCTTGCTGTTAGTACTTAAAGTCTGGGAATGGACCTTTGTATTAAGGTTTACCTAATGCATTTGTTCACTTAACCTCAAATCATCTAGGTTTATTTTTTTAACAATACAGTGGCATACACATATATAGATTAGTTGTGTACAGCAATGTCTGGTTTTGGCCAGGATTGATAGGAACATTAATATGAGACAAGACCTTCAGCATTGGCTGAATGATTTACCTTCAGATTGAAGAGAAAAAAAATCTTAAAAGTCATATATTTTAAAAAATACAATTTTAGCACAGTGTTACCAATACTATTTCTCTTCACACATAGTATTTTGACTTTAGTAAAGCTGTAAGACTTTTATACGCTGACTGTAAGAGTTTTATACTATGATAGGAATTTTCAAGGTTGTGTAGTTGCTAACAAGCTCCTGCTTCCCAGATTCCAGGAGACTTTTTTTTTTAATTATCTCAGTGAGCTGTTTCACTGCCAGTGTCTGACATGAGCAACATGGTCATTATTGGAATTGAATAGAAACTTCTTTGCTTAGATATTTTCAGGCCAGAAATATTTCAATGTAAAGTATCAATTTAAATGTGCATCAGAAATGCCGGAAGAGTGCATTTAATTCTGCAATATTTCATCATACATTAAGACTCTAAAATGCCTAATGGTATTTAAAAGTAAACCCAAAAACATACATTTGAGAGCGCTTATTTTTTTAATTTTTTGAATCAATTTTTATATTTTTTAAACTTTTTAAATTTTGAGAAAAGGGCATTATAATAGAACTGAATGTAAAATATACCAAATATAAATTAAACTTTTTTTTTAAATTTACTTAAATTGTACTGTTATTGCAAAAGCCAATCTAAAGACCTAAAGTGAGTCACCTGGAATTTTTTTCCCTGTCATTGTCCTAAGGAAAGCAGTGTGCAAATTGCTTCCAGTTTCTATTCATAAGTGAATAAATACTTCTTCCTCAATCTTGATTAATATTCAGCACTTTCTGGTGCCATTAGAACAGTCCTTACTGATGGTGACTTTAAAAGCCAATGTCTCAGCTGAGGACTGTGGTAGCCCAGGTGAAGGGTTTACATTTACCCAGACAGATGCTGTGCAGTTCTCTCTGGGAAGTGACCTTTCCTTTCACTAAAGAGCCACGGCCTGTGTTGGCAGCAGAATTTTACACACCTATCATGTAGCACATTGTGCTGTAATCCCAGTGCTCACCTCGAACCTCTGTTAGTGCTGCACCAGTGCCCAAAACACTCATGTGGAAAAGGCGTGGTTCAGTTTTGCCTGAACGTTGGTCTTTTAACTTCAGTGCAAATGGTTTAGGCTATGGTTAACATTGGAGTGTCATTTGTCAACCCATATAGTTGTTACAGAGAGTTCCCAGGAGTTCAAAATCAATTACTCTGCTGCTGTTCAGCATCTCGAGTTGAACCTGTGTCGCACTGTGTATCACTGAAGATTTCAGTCTCTTTGGCATGTATGTTACAGGAATATGCTGAGTGAATGTTGAGCTTGTAAACATAGCAAAGTTTAGCATGTGCCTTGGATGCTTTCGGCCTGCATAAAAGACCACTTCTCATTTTTTTTCCAGACATCTGGAGGACTGTGGACAGAATGCATATCACAGCTCAATGCAGATCAACAGGCAGCCATACAGGAGCTGCTGAACTCTGCTTGAAGGGCCTTAATTATCATCTGCAAGAAAACTAACTCCAAATAAACGTTTACCCTATTGTTTAGGTTTCTTTTGTTTCTTTTCTGAGTAAAACCAGAACTGTAGTGCGTGTAGGCCATTCTTCTGCAACCTACTGGCAGTGGCAGCAGGAAGAAGCATTCTTTCAGAAACGGTGTTTAAATCGATTTCTATCCCACAACATGAAAGAAGTTTCCTGTAAACCCTACAATAGCACTGAAGAGTATTTTTCTAACGGTATCAGCCATCCATATGATGGTGAAAGGGAAACAAGTTGAATTTTCTCATTAGACATAAGACCTTCAGCAGTAGATGTACGATATAACAGATAAACGTTTCTCTACATCTAGTGTTAATTGTATTAATTGGAGTGTGAGTCTTTGTAGGGTAGAAAGTGTCCTTCTGCCCAACAAGGTAGTAGATCAAAAGATGAAAAACTGAAGACAAACATCGAGCATGAAGACCTCATTGATCGCACTTTCGATTCCCAAAAACAACTTGTACAGTGACTCAATGAGGAAAGCTGTTCAGCTTCCAACCCTTGAATGTGAAGTCTCTTTGGCATGTCTGACAGTATCTCATTCACTCCTCAATAAATGACATTGAAACACAAGAAGCTTGTGTAGAAGTTCAGTGATGTGTGGTTCTTTTAATTTACTCTTGTGAAAAGATGAAAATAACAAACTATACAAGTCACGATTTTATATTTGAAACTTTGTATATTGTTGCCTATTACAGATTTTATGCTTTTTTGTTTCTTGACTTTTTAAGAAATTTTTCACCTGAGTGTGTAGAATGGAAACTTAATGGCATTCCTTGTGTGACAGTAAATATACATATCTTGACTTGAAAAATGTTTTTCATGTTCAGCTGCAATTGCATTTCTTAACTTATAACATGTAGTGTTGTTCCAGCTGCAAATGTGCAACGTGATCTGGTAGGCAGCAAACCTGTTGTAGTAGCCTGTGTTTCATTTAAAACAATCATGCAGTTGACAGTATGACCTGAAAGAATCAAAAAACCTTCTCAGGTCTTTCCAGTACTTCCAGAGCAATACATCATCTACCAGCAAACATAGGCACAGTGTGTCTGATTTCTAACAAAGGTGAGTGAGGTTTTTCCACTCTCTTACTTCAAAGCTGTTAATATATGCATTGATCTTTATAAAGTTCTTACTGAAGTGCTCTTCAAGTTGATCTCAATTGTCTCTTGAAACAGATCTTTTCACAAAGAGGGTGTAAATTTTCTTCCTTTATAATAAGAAAAGGTAGAACTTTACATGTAATAAATGCTTCTCATACTAAAGAATAAACTCAGTTTTGCCTTTGAAAGTGTTTCAGAAAAGAAAGTAAAAAATGAGGTGTACCAAAACCAGCCCAGGACCATTATACCCAAAGGTTTGTGAGACAAACTGCCTTAACCATAGGACTTGACAACGTAGTTTGTTTAGAGGCAGCTGAAACAGTGCAACAAAGTACTGTTCCAGTTTTCATTTTTTTAAGTATTGGTAATCTCTTATTTACAGAAATTCAAGCATTCATGCATCTGGAAGATGAATGCTAAGGATTGGATACCAGTACTGTGAGAGAACTAGTAAGTCATGTCAGTTATCTCAAGCACTGGTCCTAACAATAACAATTTTCCTATATTCTATTCATCATCTTTCTTCTTTGTGGGATTTGTTCTTTAGATATTTGTTATTTCAATTTCCCCTCAGCCTAAAACATGTAAATTTTTCCCTGTAGCAGACTTTTTGTACTTTTTCTCAGATCTTAAAGCTTAGATTTTTTTTTTCCTTTTCTTTGGACTGTGTGGTGAGAATCATAGCACATTTGGCATTTCCCAGAAACAGCGTCAGCTTTGGCTCTCTGTAACATAAGCAGCATTTGAATTGCTCTCCTAATGGACCAGCTGTAATCCTCTTGCCTTCCTTTCAGTCAAAGTAACTGAGAACAAATAGAAACAGGAGATGGGATTGCCCTATGTGCCAGAGCCAGCATACAGCAACTTTGTGCAGTTGTTTTTTACCTTTTTAATCATTTTATCAAAGCAAAGGGCACCAAGTGAATCACTGTCAGCCTGAAAGGTAGGTTGGTTCCAGGTCCTACCTGGCGATCTATTCTTGCCTGTCCCCACTGAATTAACTGTCAGAGTTAATTCAAAAGCTTCTCAATGGCATTTTCTCGATTTGCACAAGCTTTAAAAACTACATTCCCTTTCCACCTATTTAAAAGCTGTCTGAATCACTAATCTTGGCTTTTCTGGTTCCTTAATACAGAATTTTAAGGCAGTCAACTGCTCCTTTTCTTCATTGTGCTTAAGTACTGTTGCCCAAAGAAAGTATAGTAGTAGAACAGTAGCTTTATCTGCAGCTATCTAAAAATAAAGTGTCATCTTTATGAAGAAGCCTAAGTAATTTTAAACTGTGGTACTGATATGGGAAAGGTAGTTTTGATTCAACCATTTTTCCTGGGTATAACTCCAGTCTTGCTTTAACAAATTGCTCAGCTATTGTGTGGGTTGAGAGATGTACCTAGTGTAGCATAAAGAGCACTGCAAACAATAGCAGTGTTTTGCTTTGTGTGAACAGAGGTACCAAATCCACCGTAGACATCCACACGAAAGTGCTCAAAGTTGCACTCGGTAACAAAGCATAACTAGAGAACATCATGCAGGTGTTCCAGTACTGGAGTTCCATTAGCCTGTTTAATAAGCATATGATAGTAACTAGCGTTCATGAGCACTGCTTTCCAAAGTAGCTCATCTCCCTGAAGTGTGGGTGAGTTCCCATCTAAACTCATTGTTCTGAAGGTGAAGCTACTTGCTTTGTGTTTGCAGCTCTAGGTTGGTCATGACAGATAATAATGCAGATGAATATCAAGTCTCCTTTACCTGGCTTTCTCTACAAGACCCTCCAGAGAATCCTGTCCAAAATCTATGTAAGAAATTGACTTGTAGCCTTCACGCTTTCAACCCGGGCTTGTGTACTGCTGAGGCATTCTGTCATTGCTTTTTCCCTGCAGAGGCTTCAAAGTGTTGCTGAGTGCAAGGGCTGGTATTCCCCAGCATAGAACAGTTGTTGTAATGCCAAATGTTGTCTGTTCTCTACGCATCTAGATCTGTCAGTCTCATGTATGGAGTACATGCGTGAGAGTAAGACGTGTTGCACAGTTGGAATTTTTGATGAAATAAAGAATTAAGGAAGGTGAATTTCCTATTGACTCTGTGTATGCTTGTCTGTATTGGCTATGCAGCTGCCTCAGGCTCTTGAACAGGAGCTTTGTTTTTACCTTAGTGGTATCTGTAGGGGTGCACACATACAGAGTCTTCAAAATACTATGAGGGTGCTATTAAAAGTAATACAAAAGTCAAATACTCACCACCGCATGTTTTCTCAACTTTGAAGTATTTTGTTGGGCATCTTTGTGGAGGAGCCTTAGCCTTTGCTATTCAATCATTTGGTTTGCTTTTCCTTTTGCTAACTTAGACAACGCTATGTCCTTTTACTGGGCTCAATGGTACCTTAAATTCTAAGAAATGCATTTGTTGTCTTCCAAGAAGCAATAAACGGGATCTAAATGTCTGTCTAGTACTGGTCCTTTCCCTGCTTGGTTATCATGAAGATGTTTGTGTTGCTTCAAGGAAGAACGTCTCTAAGGACAGCTTAACCTCTGTTGAGACTTGGAGGTATGGGCTCAATTTTGAATAGAAGTCATGGGATTTGTTCAGGAAAAGGCTTCTACAGCATCTTCTCTGATGCAAAAGAGAAGTGAGGAATGAATGCATACTCAGAACATGAAAGCTGTGTTTCCTGTCTTTGAATACTGAATTCTAACAGCCACACTACAAATTTTTCCAGTAGAAATCTGGGTTTGTCCCTTGAGTTTTCTACCACTTTTGTGTATCAGAGTATTTGCTTTTCAAAGGTAATACTTACTCTTCACAG
>VZTT01037993.1:0-10323 GCA_013400855.1 Buphagus erythrorhynchus | reverse complement strand
TTTTAATTATCTGGTAGAGAAGCCACATCACCTCTCAGCGCTTCTGAGTCTATTCAGGAAATCAGCATGGAAGTGGCAGCCTGGGATATCTCCTGAAGAGCAAACAAATGATGCTCGGTGCAATTGTTCACCACCCACTGAGCGATTCCAGACCCACCTTCCCAAATCTAGATCAGCCACCCTTCCAGGCAACCCCTCGCGTTTATACACTGGGCACGGCATTCTGTGGTGTGGAATATCCCTTTGGTTAATTTGGGTCACCTGTCCCAGCGATGGTCTCACCCAGTTTCTTTTGTGTGCGTCCTCATTGGCAGAGCATGAGACAAAGAGAGGGGGGGAAAGTCCTTGACTTAGGATAAACACAACTTGCAAAACCCAACCCATCAGTGTGTTATCAAGAACATTCTCATTCCAAATCCAAAACAGCGCTGTAACAGCTACTGAGAAGAAATTTACCTAGCTACCTAAAAAATTTTCAGCTAGCTACCCTAGCTGAAACCAGGCCATCCTGCAAGGCTGGAGTTAGTGTGAAATTCATTCCTTCAGTTAGGAGATAAGGAATTGCAGTTCGTGTTGTGGAGAGAGCATTTCTACAACCTCTTCAACAGGTCATTTGCTATCATTCTGTTGCAGACCACTGATAAACTTTCTGTGCATTTTCAGGAAGGAAAGGTAGGACTGAGGAGGTACAAGTCAGTTATGATTTTCATGATTTTTCTTTTTCACTCTAAAGGCTGCCCATGACCTCAGTTCAGATGCAGGGAATTTTTGTAGCTGCTAAACCAAGAAATCAGAATGTCTTTTGAGTTTAGTATTGTTACCGCTCTAGGCTGAAGAATAACTTGTGCTGATGTAACACTAGATGCAGACAGTGTAGTGGAATTTCACTTACTTAAGGAGGTTTGTTGCTTTTTTCCTGGTTTGTTTTTAGTGGATTTTTTTGGGGGGGAGTTGTTTGGGTTTTTTTTTGGGGGGGATGGGTTTTTTTGTGTATGTGCTTGCTAGCAGAAGAGGTTCAAAGCTTCCCCGAGGCACCAGATGAGCCATACTCATTGATGGAATAGAATTTTCTTCCAGAAGAGTGGGAAGGGTATATGTTGGCAGAATTTCCTCAAGGGACCGCTGCCCAGGAGAATATAGTGAAGTATTCCTAATTTAATGGTGATTGATGGGAATTACAAGTTTAACTTCAGTCAGTTTTGCTCTGAAGGTTGTTACTTGTCTCATTCTGCCAACACCATTACCACTGCTTGCTACCCACTGCAGGTGGCCAGTGTCTTCTGACAGTGGGTAAGAAGCAAAAAAGGAAGGGGATATTTCTTCAACTTACTATTTCTGCACTAGATGTTTGGCTGCTTTTTTTCCTATGAAGCAACAGGAAGTTTTATTTTAAATGTATCTGAAGTAAAATTTTTCATGTAATATGTGCTGGTAACAAAATGCTGTTCCTTAATAACTGCACAGGCCTATCTTCTGTCTAGGCTTTGCTGTAAATTAATTAAAAGGTTTAATATTCAATTCATATACTGTTTTAAAAACCAATGCTAATCTTTCAACCAGAAAAAAAAGCTTGGAATAAAATTCACATTTTGGATTCAGATCGGTGAGAAATAATGTAACACGGAATATTGAATCACGGAAGCTTACCTTGCCTATATTACTTGAACTAAATTGTGCAACATCACCATTTTTAAATACGTGAGAATAAAGTGCCAAGAGCCATGTTTTACTGTGCAGTTTTGTCTGTTTAGAGAGTTGGTATCCCCGGAAAACAAACAAACCAAAGAAACGCCAAACCTCCCAAAAGTGTTTTTGTCAGTAGTTAGTGCAAAGAAGTGTGTGGATGCAGTGGTTGTATTTCACCCATTCTGTGCTCCAGCTAAAGCTGCTTCTGGCCAGTAGATGGAGATGAAAGAAAACAAAGAGGAAGTGAAGTGTTAAATCAGTACCGGTTTAGCCAGGTCTTCTGCCTATCCCTGTTTTCTCCCGTCATTAAAGAGTGTGAATAAAGTACATGCCCATGGATAAATGCCTTCTTGTAAAATGAGACAGCCATAGCAACTTTCTCTTTGCAGCTACAAAGCCAAACTCTGTTTGGAACCTGCCACCTCTCCTCATCCTCAGGATAAGGAGGAAATGAGTTTCATTTGGGATGCCTGTCAGTCTCTGAGTGAAAAGGAACGGCAGCTCTGTAGGTGAGCTCCTGAGGCTCTGTATTAACATCCACAAGTGTGGATGCCTGTCCTTAAAACGAGTAAAAGCTTAAAGACATAGCTGGAAGTGGCAGTGTGGTGAGAAAACACATTTCAAGTGCAAAGCTAGAAAGGGTTCACTGGTAAAGAAGTTATATTAAATTTTAAGAGAGGATCTTCATCTGCCCTTGTTGCTATTAAAATACTGTCCCATAGTATTTGTTATCATTGAGGAAACAAACAAACAAACAAATAAACAAAAGACCTCCATAACCTCAACCTCCAAGCTGTTGGAATTGGAACTCCTCTCATCATTCTTATGTCTGATCACCAAACTGAACTTTGGTTGCAGGACAGACAGAAGCAGGGGAGTAGGTGAATCAGGAATAATTCACTGTTTCTCACAACACAAAACTGCCCAAATAAAATATTAAATAGGATGTTTAAAACCAACACTTTGTTTTTTATACACTGTAATTTCTAACGGATGTGTCTGGATATCAAGAATAGATTATTAAAACAAATTATTCAAGGGTGTGTGAATAGTTAATAAGCAAGTTGCTCCTGAGAAAACTACTTGCTCAATAAATCATTGGCTGTCAGAAGCAGGGAGAGTAGGCTAGGAAAAGGATTACTCTACCTTTGTCCCATTTATTTTCTTCGCTAAAGCTCCATTACTCCATCTTCTGTTAGACTCCCAGCTCCCTGATCAGGCTTCACACAGCCCTTTGCACACATCCTTCTCTACAACACTTGTCACTTTCCCCTCACTGATTTTGTTTATACAGGTCAAAACTCACATCTTTGCATGGGGCTTTGGGTGCTATAAATAATTGTTCACCAAGCTCATACAGGATCAACTAGAGCAGGAATCACTTTGTATAAAACACATCTCAGTGCTAGTATTCATGGAGACACTTGCTCTGGGGCCTGCGAAGGGAAAAAAAAAGTGTTTTATTACCCTGACACTGTTACATGAATTCTAAAAAAAGACAAAAGATAAATCAATAATTAAGTACAAAAAAAATTTAAATCTCTATCCTTTATTCTCTGTACATTTTGAAGAAGATAATGGATTGGTTTTGTGTATTCAAATATGGCAGATATGAAATGCTAAATATTTGTAGCTTACACAAAGGATCAAAGTGCAGTAAAAAGTAAGGCATGTGGTGAGACTCTCTGGCTTTCCCTAGTAGAAGATTAAACTATTTTAATTTGGGCAGTTTTATGAGAACTGCAGCTCCTTTGTTACTGATCTGCCTCTTTAGGATGAGAGATGACAGCAGGAAATAGGGATTAAGATTTCCTCTCCAGTGCCAGAGGGAGATATGGCACAGATCAGATGTGTGATACCCAATGTTGTTATCAACTGCACAGAAAATGTGGAGGGAACAAACTAAACAGGCAGGGCTGAAGCAATTGTGAATATAAAAAAAAAGGCTTCGTTTCAGAATTTAAAAGCATAAGATAATAGACAAATTTTTTTTTTTTTTTTAAGAACCAGTTAAATCTAGTATGGACTATTATTACAACTCCGGGTGCTTTAATAGAGTTCCTGGGAACTATTCTGGTTAAGCCTGTCCCATTTCAGCCGAGTGAATTCAATCCAATTCTATATTAAGCTCATGTCCATTTTAAAATCTAGTATTTAAAAAAAAGAGATATTTGTTTTTTTCTTTTGGTTCACTTGCAAATACCAAATGGTCATTAGGGAAAACTGATATATTTAAAGGACAATTGTGTCCTAAAGATTCCTGATAAACCAAAAGTGATTGCTTTCTGTATTTCATTGTCAGAGTGAACCCTGAATCTCACGTTTAAAATATTTATAGAGTGGAAAACTGCACAATAAACTGGGATACTATGGAACACCAAAATGCTGACGGGAATGAGACATGTGGCATGTAGACCACTAACTGAGAAAACAGAAAACCACATTAGTACTAACGCACATAAGGGAATTTTTTTCTCTTAAGTAGAGTGGGAAATTATCTAATTGGAAATAGTGGTAGTGAATTTTGACTGATTATATTAGGTGGAAAAAAACAGGCATGGGAAAAGCTCATACCCTCTGTGCCTCCGACCTGCATCTCAGAAAATGAAGATGCTGTAAACAAAAACTTTTCTATGTCTGTCTTCAGCATCAGAATCTAGGAAACAAGACAGCACTCACTACTCACTCTTGAAAGCTTCAGGCTGAGACAAGGAACAGGTTAAATAGCATCTTGGACAGTGACAGAACCAGCACTGGGAGGAACACGACCAACGGTTCTGGACATCTTTGTCAGCAAGTTGATGGGAGCTGATGGGAGAAAAAGTGTGTGCTCAATATACCTGATCTTCCAGGAAATAGACCATGTCACTGTAGGTGATTATTCTCATCAGTAAATTGGAAATGATACTTCATATTTTTTCATCTAAGTTCTACTTTCTAGAGCAGTTGTTTTGTTTACATTCATTGAAATTTTATTTCTGAGAAAAAATAAAAAAAGATAAGGAAAAAATGTTTTTCAAGTCTCTAATAATTTGATGATATTAAACACAGATTATGCAGATCTTGCTAAGCTTTCTACAGTGAAATGTTATTTCTGTCAATTATTTAATGCTTTTCACTTTCAGAACAGAAAGTTTCACAGATCCCTTTTGAAGAGGGATTTTTGCTAATTATGTTAAGCACAGACAGAAAATTGATGGTCTTGATGGTCTTCATTCTGTTATGTTTTTCAGATGGGACACACAAAAATTACCACCCTGAGGAAACTGGACTTCTGGTCTGACATTTAGGAATGGGCTGATTTTAGAGGCTGCATTCTGAAATAGCAAAATCATACACTGAATTGATGTTTGCTTTGACAGATTTTACAGTTGCTCCCCACAGCCAGATTTAGATGTTCTAAACATTAAAACAGGAGAATATGACAATGGAGAAGACAATAACTAAGCCACCTGTTGTAACTACCCGTTGTAAAAATAAAATGTCTATCAGCCAGCATGAAATCAGAAAGGACCCATGGGAGATCCTGAGTGCAACAGAGCAACAGATAAGGCTCCCCCCCACTACTTTGAAGTGGGGATTATCCCAGAGGGATCTATTCAAACACACTGATGTGTTCCAGATGTATTCCCCTGCAGAAGGTCACAGCAAAAATATTGGCGGGGAGTGTTGAGGAGAGCAAGAGATTTATTGTTTTCATGGGAATCTTTAAGTCTGATAATGCTAAAAGCCAAGTTTAATGTTCTATATTGTTCTCATTTTCATATTTGCAAGGGGACTCATTTCAGCTGTGTTTAGTCATGGTATGAATTCTAAGGGGCTGCAAAAATGGGGTGGGTTTTTTTTGGTTTAAAACCATACTTACTTTTATCAGTCCGGGTACTTAAAAGGTTCTTCTTCATCATAGGGTCAAATGGTCTCAAAACAAATTAACAAATTTAGTTGCACTTTCCTCCTGAAAAAGTATCATAGTTTTTGTTTCTCTTTTGCTTGTTTCATTGTTTCTTTAAATAGATAAACAGTTCACTCCGTCTAAAATTGCAAAAACAATGGAAGAGAATGAACTATGGTGCTGGGAGTTCTACCCTAGACTATGAATTCTAAAGACACATTTCTATTTAAAACAACATATTTAGTTTTCTTCTCCACAGTAGCATTGAAAGATTAATGTGGCTGGTTTGTATGAAATCTTTTCAGCTCTACTGATATTTTTACTTTCCCTTATCACTTCTCTCTCCTCACCACAACAGAGTTTCTGATGGAAATACTGGTATAGAATATGCATTTTGTCCGGATATTCAGTGTTCTTCTTCTTTTCTTTGGGAGAAAAGAAGAAAGTGGATTGTAGGAGAGGAAGCCCAAATATGAACAGCAAATTTTTTTTTTTTTTTTAATTTTAGAAACATCTGTATTTTTCCTTGGCTTTTTTTTTTTTTTCTTAAATGTTAGGATATTTTTTAGTTTATAAATTATTATTTTTTCATTTACACTGCAGTAGTAAGTTTTGTCCATTAATTAACACTTCGGAAGTATCAGTGTCATTTTAAAACAAACATTTTTTTTCTAACTTGGATTTGCAGATGGGAAAAAGCAATCACCAAAAAAGTATAAGCCAATGCAGCCTGTGTAGTTTTGAGTAGTATAAATTGTTCATAAATTTCAAATGAACTTTCTAGCTCTGAAGCTTCAGAGATGCTTCCTCTATGAGCTGTTGCACTGTTGATGATCTGAGCACAGATATGCAGCTAAAGTAACACTCATTGATCTGAAACTGGACAACACAAGGTAAATATGACAACATGTAACTGAGCTGATGTCTGGTGTGCTGAGGCTGGGGAGAGGAGCCTGTTCCAACTGCTTGACATGCAAAATTCTGTTTATTTAAATCCTTAAGGACTTGGGAAACTTGCAAACACCATTAAAAGGCTCTCTCTTAAGTCATGATATTATACCCTTTGAGCAGGCAGTAAACACAATCTGTTAATTAGCTGGCTCTAAGTGTTTGAATGGCTTCTTTTCAATGTTTGAGTATTTCTTTCACATGGAAATCCTGAAATTTGAGCCTAGAAATTCACTCCTTTGCCAACTGACTAAATACTTGGGTTTTTTCTCAAAAGTTAAGACATGGTCTACTGCTAGTATTATACACGATTATGAAAACTGTAAAAGACTACTGGACTCTCGCTATAAGTCGAACATTGCCTTCCAGTGTGGAAACAAGAAGGACACATTGCTTCAACATTAGTAATCTTAACAGAATAGCCAGGGATAATCTTAACAACCAACAACTCCAATATTTTGAGAAGACGTGGACAAAAATATATTGCAAACAGAAGCCTTTGAAATGTAGATAGAATCCCGAATGTGTACATTTATTACAAAATGTGTAATAAAAATAATGGTGGAAGATGGATAGTCCTGTCGCATTCTTGCACTGAAATTAGCAAAAACTGGTGACTTACACAAGTTAACATAAAGGCTTATGAGAGCCTAAAAAGTGAGCAATCAAATGCCATAGGTTTGAAAGACTGAGCCCCAAACCACGTTTATGCAAGAACACACTGATAAATCTAGCATGGAAGTATTTGCTGAAAGCGCCTTTGAAACAAAATTTCAAGCTCCAGGGAAAACATCTGTGGAATGTTTTATGAAAAAGAATTACTAGACTTCTGAAATACACAGATTTCAGTTTGGGCAGCATCTTAGCTTCTCACCTTAAAGAAACATACCAAAACGTGAACTCAACACATATTGTAAAGTAGTTCACAAAAGAGGCATAGATTTTAAGGTCAGAAGGACAACTGAAGAATCCAGTATGACCTTAGTGTAAACCAGACCAAAGAACTTAATCCAAATACTTGGTGTCTGAGTCCAGTAATTTAGTCAGACAAAGCACACAGACAGGCAAACAAGTTCCCACATGGGAGATGGAAATTGAAGGTAGTCTGCCTTAACTGCCTGCATACACACATACCTTCTAGAACCTCACAACATATAGGAGAAAGTGTCCATGAAAAAACAACTGCAAATCATCCCAGGATATGAAAAAGTGAAGGCTTTCCAGAGATTTGTGTTTGTATTCCGTTGTAGCCATTGCTATTTCTTTCCTAACGAGAAAAGGCAGAAGGTGCAGAGACACAGTCTCTCAAGATGACAGAATCCTTTTAACATAGTTCTCTCCTTCTCTTCCTTTTCTTTGGGTTTTCCTTTATCTGGTAAAGCAGAAATTAATAATCTGAAATCCAGTTCCAGCTCTTCTTTGTCAGTGGATGTAGACAAAGCTTGTCGGTTTTCTTTCAGAAATATGAACTAATTAGAACCATTTTTCTAATTTCAGTGACTTTCCAAAAACAAAAGCCTTTTCTCTCAAATTCTCCTGTTTATTTGATGTACCAACAAATTCCACATCTTATTCAACAGGGAAGAAATGTAACCCAGTGTGCTACAGGAAACTAACAGCAGCAGTGAGTGCTTTTCTCAGCTATCACATCAGAAGAGTGCAAGATGCTGCCATTTGCAATTTACTAGACAGAAATACTTTTAGAGAAAAATTGCTGTCCTTTCAGGTGTCGGTCCTTAGTGGTCATTGACAGCCTTCAGAACACCCAAGAATAGAAAGGTTAATTAAATAAACACGTGTAAACTTGCCCATGCCTCCGAGAGAAACGCTTAACACCTTACCAACTTTAGGGTACACCATTCAAGACAGTATTTCACCGTTGCTTTTTGGAGCTTGATAAGAAACGGTCAATAGCTGCAAGGCAACCTGTTACTTTTTTTCAGTGCCCAGAAATGTCACTCCAACTTGGAAGGCATTGAAGATGACATCATACATTCGAATTAGATAACAACTCTTTTGTTAGGTGTGAATGAGGCATTAGTGATCTGGAAGTGTAGATAAAAAGCACCAGGAAATTCTAAATGTTAAGTGCTGCCACTCTTGAATAAGGATTAAAGCTGCTGATAAAGTAAGTATTTGGGAAAAGGCAATAATTTTATTATGTCAGTGCTTTTAACCATAGTTACTATGGTCAGACACTTGGACCAGCTGGTCCTCATAGGTCCCTTCCATCTAAAATACTCTCTTCTCTTACTTTATTTCTATTCTATTTGCATTCTACATTGACAGAATGAGATGTCTTTCTTCTGAATCTTCTACAGACTGTGCATTTTGCATGGAAAAAGTTTTGCGGGAAATAACAATAATTTATTTGTCAGTTATTGACAGGTAAAGGCAGTTTCCAGCTTTTAACTCAATAATGTATGCATTTTTGATTAAGGTTTCAGGGTTGACTAGAGAAACTAAGATCTCTTGATCTCAGGAGGCTCGATAGCACATGCACTGAGGTATTTGTAGAGAGGTTTGCGCATAGACAGGCATTGCTGTTGGCAGAAGACTTCGTCTTTTGGAGATGAAGCAAGGCCAAGGCTTGGACAAAAAAAATACAGAGTTTGCATATAATTTTGTTTCCTTCTGTGATTAAAAACTAGATATAGCAGCATGGTTCCTCAAATAGCCTTTAAATGCTAGTTGCTCAGAAGGGTTACTTTACAAATACATACCTAGTTTACTGCTCACTCCTGGGTCACTGAGAGAACTTCAAAGACCTGAAGGGTCTTCCCTGCATCACTCATTCCTGTGCACCACCCAGTCTTTTACCTGGAAAAACATCGGGTGAAAGAGGGAGAAGGCTCAAAGAGATGCACGCTGTAACCCTTCAGGTATGCAAATGTAAGGTGTGATTTAAGAGCTGCTGTAGGCAGACAGCTCTGCTGGCCCTGGGTGTGACAGCCCTTTTGCTGTAATTCCAGATGTCGGAGGGAATGCGGACTCTGGAGGAGGCACGCACCCAGCCCTGCCCTCTGCCTGCCCGGATCCTTTCTGCTGATGTACTGAAGACTGTTCTGCCGTGAGAGACAGAACCTGAAGCCCAGATTGCTGCTACTGGTTAAACTTTACTGATCTGTGTTTGTCCAACGAGGACGAAAATAGGGTTTATGACAAACTAGTAACCATAAATATGAATACAGTTCACACACCCAGTCCTTTGGTTTCTCTGGTACCTCAGGCAAGCACCTGGGACTAAGATGGGTGTGGAGGGACGTCTCCCTGCACACGAAGCACCGCTCTGTTCTCTGCTGGCTCCTGCAGCAGAAGGGCTGGGGTACCCATTAATGCACAGCCCCCCGGGGCAGTGTCCTGGTTCCTCCTGCAGGACCCGCCTACTTTCACAGCCTCACGGCTGTCGGCGAGCAATTCCCTCTCCGAGGAAGGGCGGCAGGGCACGGCCCTCCTGCGGGGTGTCCCGCTGTGCGCCCACGCCCGATGGTCCCCAAATCCACAGGAAGGGACAGGGACTCGCGGGGCCTCCCGCTCCCCCTGCCCCGGGTTTGCAGCAGGGTTTAACCCTTCCCTTACACCCGGGCGCTGCTCGTCCCTTCTGGTGCCCGGGAGGAGGTAGAGGAGAATTGGGATATCCGGAGNGCCGCTCTCCGGCTCGGGCTGCCCGGGTACCACGGGCGCGCCGCTCGCCGCGCTGATCCGAGCGGCCGCCGCCGCCCGCGAACGCTGGAGGGGGCTCTCGGCCGCCTCCTCCCGCCGGCGGCTCCCCCTCCGGGAGGGGGCAGGGGTAGGGG